>JACRUU010000019.1:3570954-3583454 GCA_030449085.1 Kryptopterus vitreolus | reverse complement strand
GTACAGCAGGAATACAGCGCTACACACATATCACGGCACCACTCAACGCAGAGTGTGAAGTGATATCCACACTTCCTAGTGCACTAAACGTCCAATCGGGATTTAAGCCGTACTACACAATGCCATCTGAACAATCTGATCTCAACATATAAAATCTTTAGCAGTGCCGAGGCCAATCGCGTTGCAAGCGCAGGTTTTTCACACTATTAAACATATCGTTTTGCTGAGAGTATGAACATGAGGAAATATGGAATTGGGTGTTCAGAAAGACAGATTTGTAATTTGTTGTTATTGTTGTTTTTTGTTTTTTTTTACAATTTTACTAAACTACCATAATGGGGCATGGTGGCTGCCGCCCTTGGGTCCTTGTTCTCCCCGTGCCTCAGGGTGTTTTTCTCCGGGTTCTCCGGTTTCCTCCCGGTCCAAAAACATGCACGGTAGGTTGATTGGCACCTTGGAAAATTGTCCCTAGTGTATGAATGTGTGTGAATATGAGTGTGTGTGCCCTGTGATGGGTTGGCATTCCATCCAGGGTGTATCCTGTTTAATGCCCATAGACGCGTGAGATAGGCACAGACTCCCCGTGACCCGAGGGAAGATCGGATAAAGCGGTAGAAGATGAATGAATGAATGAATGAATAAACTCATGGGGTCTTGATTTTTTCCCCGTGCCCACTACTACCGTACAGTAATAAAAGCCTCTCCATGCCACAGTGTGGACCTTTTTAGTAACTAAGTAGCCAATATTGCATCGATCCAGTGTCAGTCCTGGCAGTGTAGCACTCTTGGCAGCTGATTATGGTGCCTATGCCAGGGATCGTTACGGCCCGTTCTATACAACAACCTCGTAAATGACTGCAGAGACCCGCTGCAGAGACACGCATCAGGAATGAATCGTGGACCAATAGGCGTATCTGATCGCCGCTCTGTCTTCCTCTCTACCGCAGGGGAAACGAACACGGCGAGTCACAGCTCTTCGCTAGCGCCGAAAAACCCCCGTAAATCTCGATAGGATCGTCATAGCAACGTCAGGCGGGAAACGTTCCGCGTCATGTTTACGGTCACGTCCCGAGGCTTTTCGGGGAGCTGTTCCGCCACGTTACGGAGGTGTGTATTTATTTATTTATTTATTTTTTACCTCCCCCTCCTTCCTCTCTGTCAACACGAAGGCAGCTTTATGCATATTTTATCTGCGCAACTTAACGTGGAACGCCGTCGAGCACTTAGCACTAAGTGGAGGCCTCATCAGCGTGCTTTGAATAACGATTACCATCCAGCCCACTCGAATTATACCGAATGGCAACTCGCAGCGCGTTCGTCTAATCAAGCGACGGGTCTGAATTGCGTTTGAGTGAATTGCGTGTCCCTGCTTTGCTGAAGTATTTTCATTCGGGGAGACTTTAACGTCAAAGGTCGTACTTTTTGGCGAAATCACACACTTTTTATCGACGAGGACAAAAATTGGTCAAGCCGCCAATCAGGGTAGAGCGCGCTCTGTTTCGAATGACTTTTGATTGGCGCTTGGTTGGTATTTACAGTACTTAGGTGAGGGGTGTAGCTCAGTGGTCTAAGGCGCTGAGCTGCTGATCGGAAGAGCCGGGTTCGAGCCCCGGTATGGCCAAGCTGCCGCCCTTGGGTCCTTGAGCAAGACCCTTAACCCTCTGTGCTCCAGGGGCGCCGTATCATGGCTCTGACCCTGCGCTCTGATCCCCAGCTACCAACATCAAGCTGGGATATGCGAAGAAAAGAATTTCACTGTGCTGTAATGTATATGTCACCAATATCGGATATTATTATCACCAACATACACTTCAATAGCGATACAGGACATTTCGAGAGCAATAAATGACGTAAGAAACTCCAGACTCGACCTCATCTGTATGTTTTTTTTTTTTTTATGTAATTTAATGTAAAAAGAGGTTTTGGGCTCATGATAATTATAATGTATATCAATATTATCATTATATCATTCTATTAAAAGATTGGTGTGTTAAGAGTAACAGTGGAGTCTTTTCATGTTTAAGGAGAGTCTTCATAGTACTTGGGATACATATGAAGGCAAACACTTTTACTGAAGTGAAAATAGGAAAATAGAGCCTCGTCCGTTTAATATTTAGCGTTGACTTCGAAATGCTAGCTCATTCGAGGTGTTTAGACACCAATAATGCCCGTTTTGGGAGTTTTTTTGGGAGGGGAGGGTCCAGTGACGCACGTGACATCATCAAATTATCAAGCGTCTGATTCCCGTAGATGTGCCGAGCGTTTAGACATGTCACATTCCCATTCATTCTGTATGAGGCTGGAATGTTGCGGATTTCCCGAAATTCCGAACGTGTGTGTGGTTTGGGAGGTATATTATTGTGATCCACTCCGGATCCCCCACGAGTGGATTTGCTATATTTGCATGTCAGACGCTCACAGGCCAAACTGTCATGCCCATTCATTTTCCATGGTAAAAAATTCCTGTTTTTTATCCCCGGGCTCGGAATTGCGCGGGCCGATTCCTTATAAACGTAATAGCACACCTCACACCATCGGTCCACACGATATGAGGTATGATTTGGGCCTCAGGGTTTTTTTCTCCGGGTTCTCCGGTTTCCTCCCCCGGTCCAAAAACATGCACGGTAGGATGATTGGCACCTTGTAAAATTGTCCCTAGTGTATGAATGTGTGTGTGTGTGTGTGTGTGTGTGTGTCCTGTGATGGGTTGGCGTTCCATCCAGGGTGTATCCTGCCTTAATGCCCATAGACGCCTGAGATAGACACAGACTTCCCGTGACCCGAGGGAATATCGGATAAAGCGGTAGAAGATGAATGATTTTTATATCCTAAAATTCATTCATTCATTCATCTTCTACCGCTTTATCCGATCTTCACTCGGGTCACGGGGATTTGCATTAACAGAATCGTATCCAACTTTCCACGAACCTCCTTACGATCTCTGTGTAATCATTCACACTAGTATATATGTGACACTCATGTATTAAATTTAGATGTGTAGCGCAGCAGGGGTTAAAAAGATCAAACAAATTACTTTAGCACTTTACATACGCTCACTGAACCTGACCGAGAGACTCGGAGACGGGAAAAAACGGCTCTCATTATGATGTGCAGCAGTGAATCGGAGATAGAACATGCCTCCGTTCTGTTCCTGACACGTTCTCGCTTCAAGTTAAACAAGCATTCCCATCACCTGCCTTTTCCCATCTTTGTGTTTCTGCTCTGTCCATCATCCTGTAGCGGGGATATTTATCACCTGACATAAACAGTTTGACGGAAATGTGTTTTTGTCACTGCGTTTGTTTGTCTGGTATGAAGTAGTGTCTAGTTTCGGGAGGATAATGGGCTCTAGTTTGTCCCAGATATGAACATATCGCTGTAAAAATCAGCATTTTTTACATATCTATCTGTTCCAGTAGATTATAGGGTGCACTTGTGGGGAAGGTTTTGCTACAAGGGTGTTAGTAAAGTCAAATATGGATGTAGGTAAAGTGAGGAAGCCTGGAGGGGAGTCAGAAAAACCCCCTGAGATGGTATATAGGGAGGGGGTAGCTCAGTGGTCTAAGGCGCTGGGCTGCTGATCGGAAGATCCGGGTTCGAGCCCCTGTGTGGCCAAGCTGCCGCCCTTGGGTCCTTGAGCAAGACCCTTAACCCTCTGTGCTCCAGGGGCGCTGTATCATGGCTGACCCTGCGCTCTGACCCCAACTACCAACATCAAGCTGGGATATGCGAAGAAAAGAATTTCACTGTGCTGTAATGTATATGTGACCAATAAAGGATTATTATTATTATAATGAAGAAACCTTTAGAGGACTCATCCTCATCTAGGTGGCATCGAATCTCCATTCAGTTTCAGTTGACTTGATGAGGTGTGTCATAATAGGTGCGTAAATGCAAAACTATTCAAACAACTGTTGTTCTAAGCCATTGTAGTAAATCATTCATTCATTCATTCATCTTCTACTGCTTTATCCAATCTTCCCTCGGGTCACGGGGAGCCTGTGCCTATCTCATGCGTCTATGGGCATTAAGGCAGGATACACCCTGGATGGAATGCCAACCCACAGACATTCATACACTAGCGACAATTTTCCAAGGTGCCAATCAACCTACCGTGCATGTTTTTGGACCGAGGAGGAAACCGGAGATCCCGGAGAAAAAACCCCTAAGGCACGGGGAGAACATGCAAACTCCACACACACACACACATTCGAACCCGGACCCTGGCGGTGTGAGGCGAACGTGCTAACCACTAAGCCACCGTGCCTCCCTTATAGGAAAACGTTGACATTAATTACAATCGTCAAAGTCCTTGAGTTGCTCGGTATCTTCTTGGATCTTTATACTGTAGACGTGGAACCATCCTCAGCTGACCACTGATTTGGATTTGGCACTTCATACTTTTCCACCTTTGCACAAAGTCAGGTATCTTTATCTTGAGAGTCAGTTGGATGATTTATCAATTCGAACAAGCAGGTCATCGATTCCATATGTGGCTTCATATGTCATTAAAATGAAACACACACAGACGTGTAGGACACATATGTCAAGGCCAAGGCCCGCGGGCCAAATCAGCAGATATTATGTACGCACCAAAACTACATTTCCCACAATGCAACGGTGACACAACGAGCGGGAGGCGGCATCATTTCCTTATTTATTAGCGGTCATTAGCATAACAGCAAAAAGCCTACCCATCAACAATGGCAAAACGGAAGGTGGACACTGAGAGACGGGGGTTTCAAACAAGGTGTGAGTCTGAGTACATGTTCACGGACGTTGATGGAAAACCCGTGTGCCTTCTGTGTGGAGAAAGTGTGGCGGTGATGAAAGAGTATAATCTTGAAAAGATCATGAAACAAAACACGCAGACAAAAACGAGAATATGGACATGGAACAAAGGCTACAGAAGGTGGAGGAATTAAAACGAGGCCTCAAATCTCGCCAGGGTCTGTTCAGAAAAGCCAAATGACAATGCGAGGCTGCAGTCAAGGCCAGTTTTATTTTAGCAGAGGAGATCGCTACAGAGGGGGACTTCATAAAAGACTGTATGCTTAAAGTTTGTGACGAAGTTTGCCCGGACAAAAGACAGCTCTTTTTGAACGTCAGCCTGAGCAGAAAAACCATTGCTGAGCGAATAGACCTGTTGTCTATAAATCTAAAAGAGCAGCTTGTTAAAAAGGGAAAAGATTTCATCGCATACTCCCTGGCTGTGGATGAGAGCACCGACATTTCTGACATTGCCCAGTTTCATCCGCGGAGTGGACTCTAGCCTAAACGTGACAGAGGAGTTGCTGGCGTTACGTCCAGTTATGCATGGCACAACTACAGGACATGATTTGTATGAAGAGGTCTCAAGATGTGTGAACGAGATGGAGCTGCCTTGGCAAAAACCCGTGGGTTTGACAACAGATGGAGCACCTGCGATATGTGGACATAGGAGTGGACTGGTGGCAAAGATACGGGAGAAGATGCAGCAGGAAAACGTCACAGCCTCAAAAACATTACTGTGCAATAACATATTTCGAGTTTTACTCTATAATGTAAAAGTTAAATAATATTTGTTTTCACTGCACATATGGCTTTTCCTTGAAGAAAGTCTTTGTTTCTGGTTCATAGATTTTTGTACTTTATTTTATTGTATTTCAATGCAATATATATATATATATATATATATATATATATATATATATATATATATATATATATATATTTATTTATTTTTATCAGTGGAGTGAATGGCAGAAAATTGCTGATATTTATTTCTTTGAAGTCGCTTGCTTAAATTCAGCCCACTTTTGCTAAATGAGAAAATATAGCTGATGGTGCCTTGAATAATATCACTTTGTTCATTTAATGTTCATGTTATGAGGTGTTTTTGTATTGACATATTTGTCTTTTGTGCCAGCCTGTTGAAAAGTCAAAGTCATAAGAAAATATTGCTTTTATTTATCTAATCGTAATTTATTTGTTAGGTTTTCAGTAGGTCAAATTTTGATTTCAATGAACATTCGGACAGTCCGGCCCTCGACTTGTAGCAAAATGTTTTATTTGGCCCTCCGTCCATTTGACTTTGACACCCCTGGTGTAGGAGAATCGGTAGATAATCATTCATTCATTCATTCATCTTCTACCGCTATATCCGCTCTTCCCTCGGGTCACAGGGAGTCTGTGTCTATCTGAGGCGTCTATGGGCATTAAGGCAGGATACGCCCTGGATGGAATGCCAGCCTATCACAGGACACACACACACACACACACACACACACACACACACACATTCACACACTAGGTATAATTTTCCAAGGTGCCAACCAACCTACCGTGCATGTTTTTGAACCGGGGGAGGAAACCGGAGAACCCGGCGAACAACCCCCTGAGGCACGGGGAGAACATGCACAAACTCCACACACACATGGCCGAGACGGGACTCGAACCCGGACCCTGGTGGTGTGAGGCGAACGTGCTAACCACTACGCCACCGTGCCCCCCACGGTAGATAATCAATGATAAATGAAATGTATGCTATTATAACCTATTCCTAATGCCTTTATTTATACGCCTTATTTTGGTCTAATAGCCCTTATTACGATGACTGAATTAGCTCGGCATATAAGATACTAGGGCGAAAATACTCAATCGATAAGTTCCCGGTTCACACTGTGTTAGAATAGAATACGTCTTTATTTGTCATATATACACTACAGCGCAGTGAAATCCTTTCTTCACATACGGCAGCTTGTTTGGAAGTTGGGGTCAGAGCGCAGGGTCGGCCATGATACGGCGGCGCACCTGGAGCAGAGGGCCTTGATCAAGGACCCAAGGGCGGCAGCTTGGCGATACTGGGGCTCGAACCTTGACCTACTAATCATCCACTGAGCTATCCCCTCCCTGGGCTCAGCAGTAGCAGCTTGGTTGTGTTGTGTGTCCTGCACCAATAATGTAAAAAAATGTATAAGTGTGTAAGGATGAAATAAATAAACAACATTTTCCCTGTTCTGTGTGCATAGTTGTTGTTGTTGTTGTTTTTTTTAAATGAACCAAGGAGTACTCATTAACAAACACATGTTTTTATTCATTACACACTTTTTATCCTTTAAATAAAGTGATAGCCAATATAGCAAATAACGTGATAGCCAATATTTTTGTTTGCAATATCCTAGTCTGAGATAATCACTTGTTATCACATGTTTAACATTACGACCACATGTTTAATACTGTGTTTTGGTCCCCCCTTTTTTGTGTGTCCTGACCATTCATCCATTCATTCATTCATTCATCGCTTTATCCAATCTTCCCTCGGGTCACGGGGAGTCTGTGCCTATCTCAGGCGTCTATGGGAATTAAGGCAGGATACACCTGCCTTAATTGGATGGAATTCCAACCCATCGCATGGCACACACACACACATTCATACACTAGGGACAATTTTTCCAAGGTGCCAATCAACCTACCGTGCATGTTTTCGGACCGGGAGGAAACCGGAGAACCCGGAGAAAAAACCCCTGAGGCACGGGGAGAACATGCAAACTCCACACACACATGGTCGAGACGGGACTCGAACCCGGACCATGGTGGTGTAAAGCGAACGTGCTAACCACTAAGCCACCATGTCCCTTCAGTCCTGACCAATCAAGCATTAACAGGACGTACTTCTTCTGAGCTGCGTACACTTGTATCCAACTCGCTCAAATCCTTACGCTTGCCCGTGTTTCCTGCTTCTAAACACATCCACTATACAGTCAAAATGTTCACCTGTAGCCTAACAATATCCCACTCGCTAACAGGTGGCGTTATAATAATGTTATAATGTCGTGCCTGGTTGGGCGTGTATATCTAACCGTCCAGTCATTAAGCTTTCTGCGTCTGTGCAGCGATCAATATGTCGTACGGCACTTAAACACCATCAAATGATCTTTCGTAGCGAAGGGTCAGCGCAGAACCTGTTTAATTAGAGGAACGTCTGCATCCTCCTCTGTTCTGCCAGTTCCAACACATGCCTGGCGTAAACTCGCGTCTCCATGCTAATGCTATTTGTTTGCGTCCCATGTAAATCGACGGCGCGTGCCAGGAGTGTTAGCAGCGTCGAAGTCCCCCTCCCTCCACATTGTCCAAAACGCAATTAATCTGCCGGGAATCAGCGTCTGGATGACAGTAATTACGTACATGATTAAATCGATAGGCCGAGACAGGGCCTGTATGTGTTTGTCATTGCGACGTCCTTAGCACCGGCCGATTCGCTTCTTTCACAGCAAGGAGATGTTAAACGAGACGGATTGTTAAGAAACATCCGACTTTGTCCGCAACCATCGTATTTGCCAGAACTTACTTCCTGGTGATGTCCTATAGAGTATTCCAAACACTGATTCTGATTGGTCAATAGGCAGTGTTTCTATAGTAACAAAGAGATCAAAGGAAAGGACAGTCAATGATATGGTGACGTGTTATGGAAGGAGATGTTTATTCAACACCGTAGTCTCAGGATCTTGTTTTCCAGAGGATGCTATTGAGAGAACGATTGTTCATGTGGAGCGTGGAGCTCAGTGGTTAAGGGTTTGGGCTACTGATAGGAAGGTCAGGGGTTCGAGCCCCAATATTGGGCCTTAACCCTCTGTGCTCCAGGGGTGCCGTATCATGGCAAAATCAAAGTAACAGTAATCCGTTACGGTTACTGTGAAAAAACATGTAACTAAATTGCAGTTAAAAATGTATATATATATACCCAACCCAATATATATATATATATATATATCATATATATATATATATATATATATATATATATATATATATATAGATATATATAGGGGCAAGGTGGGTTTCACACCTGCCAGGGTCCGGGTTTCAATTCCCTGTCTCGGCCATGTGTGTGTGTGGAGTTTGCATGTTCTCCCTGTGCCTCAAGGGGTTTTCTCCGGGTTTTCTCCCTAGTGTATGAATGTTGTGTGTGTGTGTGTGTGTGTGTGTGTGTGTGTGTGTGTGTGTGTGTGTGTGGTGTGTGTGTGTGTGTGTGTGTGTTGTGCCCTGCGATGGGTTGGCATTCCATCCAGGGTGTATCCTGCCTTAATGCCCATAGACGCCTGAGATAGGCACAGGCTCCCCGTGACCCGAGGGAAGATCGGATAAAGCGGTAGAAGATGAATGAATGAATGAATATATATGAATATATATTTTATTTTTATTTTTTTTCACAATATATCAGTTTTTCTGACTCCCACCTAGTGGACAAATGAAAAGTAATCAAATGTAATCAGTTTACTTTATAATGTAATTTATATATATATATATATATATATATATATATATATATATATATATATATTATATATTTATATATATAAACACCCACACTGTGGAATTTTCACTCACCCGAGCACTGTTATGTATATACAGCATTTTAAAAGTGCTCAGTGTAGAGCTCACACATCACATCACATCGCATCACATCACTCAGCAAAGATCGAGTCAGACGCTCGGAATCGTCACGCCATTTGCCAGAAAGCAGAAACGCCCTCGAGCATAAAAAAAAGACGCCCTCACTTTCGGCGTCTGCAGCTGGGATATTTTTTATTCTTTTTTTAATACTCATCCAATTACAAGCTGTTGAGCTTCATTTACTATCCCATCTGTATCAGAGTTTCCCGAATTCAATTAGTAAAAGTGCTGAATGGGACGACTTCGTCGTAGCCGCCAAGACCGTCATCCGGCATGTCGCGATGGCGCCGATGCTCCGGATTGCAGAGCGAGCACTTTGGAACACCGGAGGGAAAACTGCTTTATTAAGGATCATTGAGTTTTAGCTGATCTGTCCAAGTATTGTCCAACTGTCTGATACTTTGAAGATGATGATGATGATGATGAAGATTATGGAGCAGTCGAGTTTGCAGTGTTTGTATAATTATGCATGTGTTCCATGCCCTGGCCATTAGTGTTGTGTAATAAATACACGCAGAGCCACCGTGTCCGATGATTGGCTGCCGTGTTTCAGCATTCTGGTTAAAGTGCCTGTGAAATAAAGTGGTGGTCGTGATTTCTTTTAAGTATTCGATTACTCAAACTGCCTTCAAGGGGCAGGAAGGGGGGGGGGAGTTTGTGCGTGTGCATGTGCTGATCTGCGTTTTCATTCATCTTCTACCGCTTTATCCGTTCTTCTATCGGGTCACGGGGAGTCTGTGCCTATCTTAGGCGTCTATGGGCATTAAGGCAGGAAACACACTGGATGGAATGCCAACCCATCACAGGACACACTCACACACACACACACACACACACACACACACACACATTCATACACTAGGGACAATTTTCCAAGGTGCCAATCAACCTACCGTGCATGTTTTTTTAACCGGGAGGAGGGGAGGAAACCGGTGAACCCGGAGAAAAACCCCCTGAGGCACGGGGAGAACATGCAAACTCCACACACACAAGGCCGAGACGGGAATCGAACCCGGACCCTGGAGGTGTGAGGCGAACGTGCTAACCACTAAACCACCGTGCCCTTGAGGATGCAGGATAATGAACAACAGTATTGGGACACCTGCCGTTTCCAGCCACATGCATTTCTTGTTCCACCAAATTTGGTATCACCATGCTGTCACTCTTGGGGCCCTTGTGCAAGGCCCTTAACCATCTGTGCTCCATCTGTGCTGTTTCATCTCCGACTCTAGCTTCCTTGCACTGCTGGAATGTACGAAGAAAGCAGTTCAGCCTTCTAAGTTCTGCCTCATGTAAAATAATAATAAAAAAAAATCCTCAGTAAGGTCACTGTACAACATCTGATGAAACCTGAAGGTTACTATGGTTACAGGTGTTTATAAGCAGCACTTTCATTGAGAACGCTGATTCATCGTCCTTTGTGTTAAACGCTCTGAAGTCACACTCGCTCTGATCTTACAGCCAATCACAATCCAGCAGTATAGTATATATATATATATATATATATATATATATATATATATTTTTTTTTTTTTACATTTACATTTGCGGTATTTAGCAGACGCCCTTATCCAGGGCGACGTACAGAAAGTGCTTTAAGTCTCGATCTAAGGATAAGATTTATTCAAGAAAGGTTAATACAAACTCAAGTACACAAGAATAGACAGTTGCCTTTTTTTTTTTTTTATGGATTTCTGGACAGTGAGAAAAGAGAATAAAAGGAATGTTAGGATGGGTGTTGTTGGAAGAGGTAGGTCTTCAGTCGGCATTTGAATGTAGACAGTGTCTCCGTTGTTCGAACTTCCAGTGGAAGTTCGTTCCACCACATCGGTGCCAGAACAGTGCCAGAACAGAATATATATATATATATATATATATATATATATATATATATATATATATATATCTATATATATAGATATATATATAATATATAGACTGCATATGACTTAATGTACTGATTTGCTGTTTGAGCTGTTTGAGTTAAATAAATGAAAATGGAAAAAAAAAATGGAAAAACCCCAAAAAAAAGCTCTCTGCTGCCTTGACTGTTACCAAACAATTTGAGATGGGATACAAAAACGTATACATTTATGTTTTAGTATCCCATCCCAATATTAGTATTGGGTTTTCGAAATTGGTATTTTCTGCCTGGTCCCCTGAACTTCTAATTTCCATCCAGCGCAGCAAAGGCAATTGTGTGTGTGTTTTTTTTATCTCTTCCCTTGAGAAATGTACACACACACCAAATTACTTTTAAGCTGTCAAAAAGCCTGACAGCAACACACACACACACCACACACACACACACACACACACACCACACACACACATATACACACATATATATATATATATATCATGAGCTAGATATTAGATAGTAGATAGATAGATAGATAGATAGATAGATAGGATAGATAGATAGAATAGATAGATAGATAGATAGATATCCTCATGTTGCAAAAGAGCTACATAATATATATACACAAACACACACACACACACACACACACACACACACACACACACATATATATATATATATAATATATATATAGATATATATATATATATATATAGATGTATGGATATTAGATAGATATATAGATAGATAGATAGATAGATAGATTGATAGATTGATAGATATGGATAGCTATAGATATTCTCAAGTTGCAAAAGAGCTACAGCATATATATATATAGATATATATATATATATATATAATAGATATAGATATATATATATCAGTAATATATAGATATATATATGATAGATCTAGATACTATAATAGATATGATAGAGCCCTAGCAATATAGATAGATAGATATAGATAGATATTCTCACGTTGAAAAAGAGCTACAGCATATATAGATATATATATAGATAAGATATAGATATATAGAAAATAGATAGATAGATATAGATATAGATATAGCTATATATATCATATATATATATATATATATATATGATATAGATATAGATAGATAGATAGATAGACGATATATATAGTAAGATATATATATATATATATATAGATAGATAGATTAGATTAGATAGATAGA
>JACRUU010000019.1:3555954-3565954 GCA_030449085.1 Kryptopterus vitreolus | reverse complement strand
ACAGACGGGAATCGAACCCGGACCCTGGCGGTGTGAGGTGAACATGCTAACCACTAAACCACCGTGCCCTGTTCCTCAGTAAAATCTAAAAAAAAAAAAAACAACTTTTGCTTCTATATAAAAAGAAAGTGAATAGTCACGCTACATCAGCAAAGCTGAAGAGATACAAGGGTTTATTTTCCATCCTTCAAGGACATTTTGGTGAATGGTGTTCTCGATTCTTTTTTTTTTTCTCTCTCAAACTTTTCTTATTCCCTGAGCACATCACATTATAGCAGGTGTGGTGTAATGCCGGAATAAAGACGTCCTGTTTTCACTTCAGTGCTTCCAAAAACATAAGTGACTTTTCTTTTTCTCCTTTTAGGTCAGCGCACTTCATCCTGATTCAAGTCTGCATCGCGTAAATCTTTTCGTCCGGCTGGAAAAGAACAAGGGCAATAAGTGGGCCCCGTCTCTGTCGCTGAATGTGGGCGAGGGCATAAAAGACATTCACTCTACTTTCAGCATTGGAAAACGAGTGCAATAAAAGGACGAGCCATCATCCTGTTATTCTCTGTTGAACCACCAACTGTGTGGGGCCAGTGGGAAATTGTGAGATGTTTTTTTTTTTTTTTACAGTCTGGGAAAAAAAACAGATGTGGACAAAAGGGACAGAGGTTGCATGAAAAACAGAAAAAGAAAATGGAGAAGAAGAAAAAAACGGGCAAAATAAAGGGAAAAAACCCCTTCTATGAAGCAACAGAGGTCTCTATAGATGGAAACAGACTTTAAACGGATCCAAATTCGATATCTGAAAGTGCAGTTCTTGGGGTAATAAAGAGATGAGACAAAAAAGAGAAAGACAGAGAGTGGTGTTGGGGTTTATAAAGGAAATACAATTTCAGGAGCTGAGGAGAAGCATCAGCATCAAAAAGGCTCAATGACTAAAACAGAGGATGCTGATTGACTTCTTGCAACACTCAATTTACTTGTAAATCCTGTTAGTATTGTGTTCAATGAGACAGAGAAAGAAAGAAAGAAAGAAAGATCAATATGTATTGAGTACACAGTTCGTACAAGATTTTCCTCCTCAAACCTCATAGCTCTGCAGTGTTACAAAGAAACTACTTAATGTTCTTCATAATCTGACTGCAGGAACCAGATTTAAATCTATGTTTTGATATTGTAGCATTGAAAACAGAATAGTTAGAACAACAATTTTAATGTGAAATATTGTTTGAGTGTTTTGTGAAGTACTAAATTCTTATTAAATATCAAATGGTCACATCAATCACAATGAAACAACTATGAGATAATTATATAATAAATGTGAGGCAAGTATGGAATATCTGTGGGGATACTGTGGAGTAACTATGGAATAACTATGAACTATGATGTAATTATGGAATAAGTGTCAGGTAACGATGGAATATCTATGATATAACAATGGAATAACTGTGTGGTAAGTATGGAATAGCTATGAACTATGAGGTAACTATGGAATTGCTATGAGGTAACTATGGAATAACGATGAGGCAACTTTAGAATCACTACGAGGTATCTATGTAATAACAGTGAGGTAACGATGGAATAACAGTGAGGTAACTATAGAATAACTATGAGGTAACTATGAGGTAACTATGTAATATTGTGAGGTCTATGTAATAATTGTGAGGTAACTATGGAATAATTGTGAGGTAACTATGGAATAACAATGAAGTAACTATAGAATAATTATGAGGTAACTTTAGAGTCACTACGAGGTAACAGTGGAATAACAGTGATGTAACTATGGAATAACAGTGAGATAACTATGGAATAATGATGAGGTAACTTTAGAATAACTATGAGGTAACTATGGAATAATTGTGAGGTAACTATAGAATAATGATGAGGTAACTTTAGAGTCACTACAAGGTAACAATGGAATAACAGTGATGTAACTATGGAATAACAATGAGGTGACTATAGAATAATGATGAGGTAACTTTAGAATCACTACGATGTAACTATGGTAACAGTGAGGTTACTATGGAATAATAGTGAGGTAACGATGGAATAACAGTGAGGTAACTATAGAATCACTACGAGGTAACTGTTATAACAGTGAGGTAACTATGGAATAACAGTGAGGCTACTATGGAATAACAGTGGGGTAACTATGGATTAACAGTGAGGTAATGATGGAATAACCAATGAATTTGTATTCACTGCAATCATGTTGAGCAGTGCTTAAGGTGCTGTGTTTATGATCAGAAGAAGGTCAGGGGTTGGAGCCCAAGAATCGCCGAGCTGCCACTCTTGGGTCCTTGAGTAAGTCCCTTAACCCTCATGGCTGACCTTGCACTCTGACCCCAGCTTCCAAACTAGCTGGGATATGCAAAGAAAAAAAATGTGTCACAAATAAAGGCTATTCTATCAAAACATCATTAAAAGTTTGTAAAGTATTCATTATATTGGGTTTATTTATTTAAAAACTAAAATAAGAAAAATGCAAATATGTTTCCCACAGATGCTGCCAGCTGATCCAGAGAAGTCAAGCTCATCATTTTAATTACTGTGGAAAATTCTAATCCTGGACCAGAAGAGCTTTTCTCTGGATAAGCAACTAGGAGCAGCGATATACGAGTATGAAATAACTGTGAGGTAACAATGGAATAACATTGAGGTAACTACGGAATAATAGTTAGGTAACGATGGAATAACAGTGAGGTAACTATGGAATAATTGTGATGTAACTATAGAATAACTATGAGGTAACTATGGAATAATTGTGAGGTAACTATGGAATAACAGTGAGGTAACTATAGAATTACTATGAGGTAACTATGGAATAATTGTGAGGTAACTATGGAATAATTGTGAGGTAACTATGGAATTACTATGAGGTAACTATGGAATAATTGTGAGGTAACTATGGAATAATTGTGAGGTAACTATGGAATAACAGTGAGGTAACTATAGAATTACTATGAGGTAACTATGCAATAATTGTGAGGTAACTAAAGAATTACTATGAGGTAACTATGTAATAATTGTGAGGTAACTATGGAATAATTGTGAGGTAAATATAGAATTACTATGAGGTAACTATGGAATAATTGTGAGGTAACTATGGAATAATTGTGAGGTAACTATAGAATTACTATGAGGTAACTATGCAATAATTGTGAGGTAACTATAGAATAACTATGAGGTAACTATGTAATAACTGTCTGGTAACTGTGGAATAACTGTGAGGTAACTATAGAATTACTATGAGGTAACTATAGAATTACTATGAGGTAACTATGGAATAATTGTGAGGTAACTATAGAATTACTATGAGGTAACTATGTAATAATTGTGAGGTAACTATGGAATAATTGTGAGGTAACTATAGAATTACTATGAGGTAACTATGTAATAATTGTGAGGTAACTATGGAATAATTGTGAGGTAACTATAGAATTACTATGAGGTAACTATGTAATAAATGTGAGGTAACTATGCAATAATTGTGAGGTAACTATAGAATTTCTATGAGGTATACCAGCACCCTTTGGGACCTTATGTAGTGTTTTGACATTGGATTTCTTTGGGTTCCTTAGCATCAACTGAATGTATAAGACTGCCGAAAGGACGTTAGTCATAATCACACACTCCGGCACACATGGTAGTTCTCACTCTCTGGTATTTTATATTATTCTTGATCGACCCAAATGAGGATGGGTTTTCTTAAGGTTTTTCCATCATACCATCTTTTCCTTGCCACAGTCACCCCATCCTTGCTCATCAGTGATAAATACACATAATTCAATTATATACATGTTTTTTGTTCTATAATTTATACATAATGAAAATCTGCTTTGTGACAATGTCCATTGGATAATAATGTCCAATGTCCAATTGTATAAATAAAAATTCGATGCCCTTATCCAGAGCGACTTACAACTGAGCAATAAAGGGCCCACTAGTGGATTATTTTGGATCAGTTGACGATCACTATTTGTTAAATATTGAGTTTATATGGGGGTTACATTAAAGTGGGTTAAAGTAGTAAATTGTTTCATATGAAAGTGTGCCCTAAATAACATGGCTATGGAATAATTGCCGTAACTACAGGATTACTTTATATTACCAACTGATTCACTGCTTTTCACAGCTATTCAAATATTTTAACAAGCATAACATACATAACAATTCAGAAAAGTTATCCCTTTACAACACAACGGCCTGGAGCAAGCAAAAAAAATAAATACACAAAGTACCGAAGCGACTGCCGTGACCCCAACAGTGAGAACAGAAAAGCTCCCTAATCCTAATGAGGATCTTAATTAGATGCTCTGTTCATGCAAGTGTCTTTTCACAGCCAAAACTGATGAGGTGACCAAGTGAAAAGTGGGAAGAAGGGGGGGGGGGGAACTTGTCAGTGTGTCCTCTCTTTCGCTTGTGAGAGAGCGGCGAGCTAATTAAGGCTTACAATTTGTCTTTTTGAAGATTCGCACACTGGCAGCAATTGCTGATGGTGAGAGATGATTCGGCTCTGTCTCTTAAATCAATGTCAGACTCCCTTACTCCGTCGTTCCCTTGATCAGCATCGGGGAGTATTTTGAAGCTATAATATTAGTATACACTAATGTGCGGAAAAGTCAATATTGGATTTATATAGTAATACACCCAGGACTGAAGTAGCAAATGGGGATACATTTTGGGGTAATAAAAAGATGCAGGTTTAGATGAATTGATGCCGTTAGTTAGTAGATACGGAAAATGGATGGCCTCAACTATTTTTAATAAGATTTAATAAGATTTTGGTTTAATAAATCCAAACATAGTTTCCTGAAATAATTTCTGTTTATTCATTCTGTGTAGCCAAAAACACTTATAATGAACATTATGATACAGCACTGTATTATACACACTATATGAATGAACTATGCTATACTCATTCATTCATTCATTTTCCCCTGGATGGAATGCCAACCGATGGCAGGGCACACAACACACACACACTCACATTCACACACACATTCATACACTAGGGACAATTTTCCAAGGTGCCAATCAACCTACCGTGCATGTTTTTGGACCGGGGAGGAAACCCAAGAACCCGGAGAAAAACCCCTGAGACACGGGGAGAACATGCAAACTCCACACACACATGGCCGAGACGGGAATCGAACCCGGGCCCTGGCAGTGTGAGGCGAACGTGCTAACCACTAAACCACCGTGCCCCCTATATTGTATATTATTCATTCATTCATCTTCTACCGCTTTATCCGATCTTCCCTCGGGTCACGGGGAGCCTGTGTCTATCTCAGGCGTCTATGGGCATTAAGGCAGGATACACCCTGGATTAAATGCCAACGTATCGCAGGGCCACACATACTCACACATTCACACACACATTCACACAATAGGGACAATTTTCCAAGGTGCCAATCAACCTACCGTGCATGTTTTTGGACCAGGGGAGGAAACCGGAGAACCCGGAGAAAAACTCCCTGAGGCACGGGGAGAACATGCAAACTCCACACACAGATGGGAATCGAACCAGGACCCTGGCGGTGTGAGGCGAACGTGCTAACCACTAATCCACCGAGCCCCTTGTATATTATTACATATATATATTTTTTACAGTAGCTGTTTTAAATTCAAGCCACCATATTTCCCAAAAACAGGCATATATGCTGTCCCATTATATATCTATAATAAAAGTTTTCACACAGACCATAATAAACACATATATACACGTGTCTGTCGCTTCCAATAAGAGGTCACTCTAGAGAAGGACACTGATGACATGTGAACACATTACACAGATAAAATCAGTCATTCTGACAGAATTAATTTATATTCGTCCTCCTGAGGAGAAGAAGACTCGGTGTTCGGGCGTGTTGGTGGGGGGGTTGTTGTGTGTGTGTGTGTGTGTGTGTGTGTGTGTGTTTGTGGGGGGGGGGTGTGTGATAAAATAAACAGGCCTGTCAGTTAAAACTGACCTTTTTAAATGAAATCGGTCCTAATCCTACACAACCATTTTATATACAGTATTAAAAAATAAACTATGAACATTTCTGAAATACTATATTTAAAGCTATTATATTTATATCACAGTGACAAGTATTTGGCTCCTTTTAAATGAAAAGCGTTCATTAAAAGTGAGTGGCGTTTGTTAACCTGGAGGAACTCATGTGCTCATGAGGATTATTTACTTGAATCATTACTGAGATGGAAAGAAAATCATTGCCGTTTTTTTTTTTTTTTTTTATTAAAAGTATTGCTACAAAACCTTGAGAGAGGTGGCCTGAGGTAACGGGGCCAGACATTTTAAAAGCTTTCAATCAGTCGGGTACGATGGGGGAAAAAAAAGAGAACCATGAACATTCTTTTCATTCTTTACCCCCTTAATAACCAGAAAACGAGTAATTAAATATTACTAGAGGCAACAAGGCGATAACTAGGAGAAAGTTTTTGGCAATTGTGAGACACTACGGAAAAAGTATGGGATAATTAAACATTACCATGGGGTAAATGGGGTAAAAGTTTAACTAAGAAGTAACACCATGGGTTTAACTTGTAATTAACCCTTTTAATTCACTTTCCAAATAGTAACCATGTGTTTACTCTATAACTGAAATTTACACTACATTAGTAACCACATATTTACCCTTTATGGGGTAATTATAGGGTATCTATTCGTTATTTATGGGATAATTATATATATATATATATATATATCTATATATATATATATATATATTCATTCATTCATCTTCTACCGCTATATCCGATCTTCCCTCGGGTCACGGGGAGTCTGTGCCTATCTCAGGCGTCTATGGGTATTAAGGCAGGATACACCCTGGATGGAATGCCAACCCATCACAGGACACACACACTCACACACACATTCATACACTAGGGACAATTTTCCAAGCTGCCAATCAACCTACCGTGCATGTTTTTTTGGACCGGGGGAGGAAACCGGAGAAAAAACCCCTGAGGCAATGGGAGAACATGCAAACTCCACCCCACACACACACACACACACACACATATATATATATATGTGTATTTTGTGAGCTAAATAAGTTTATGGAGTAATTATGGGTGTAAACAAAGCTACTATGAGGTAAACAAGGGGTAACCATAAAGGCCAAAATCTAATAATATAATAAAAATAATTTGCAGCATCCTCACCACTATAACCGCCTTAAATCTGCATCGGTGACATTCACCTGGTCCTTATTAGATGTATAACGCGTTCCTTGTTGCTGCCGTTAAGTCGTGTTCCTGTTAATAACCAGAGCGAGTGGTTTTATTTTTAGGGCGAACTCCCCACAGATCCCATACATCAGATTTCATTTAACCTAGCAGTGACACATTCAGGTCCTATAGAGGCGCCATAATGCACTCAATTTAACACATGAAAGGTTTGGTAACGAGTTGATGAGTGGAATCAGGTGGCAGCGGAGATTCACTTCAATTTAGAGGGAAATGAAAAGAGGTAGTAGATGTGGATGGGGTTTCAAAAAAAAAAGAAAAAGAAAGAAGGAAAAACAGCTGTGAAAAAGGGGGTGGACTCTGTCAGACATCGCCGGAAGATGGTTGGGTTAAAATGACGGTGTGGTCGATGTCATTTTTCCCTTCCGGGCTGTAACTGATTGTTTCTGGCGGGAACGAAGTGCTTTGTGTGTCACACTGAAATTACATTTGTGGATTTTGATTAATCATAATAATGCATGGAGGGAGCACGGTGGCTTAGTGGTTAGCGCGTTCGCCAGGGTCCGGGTTCGATTCCCGTCTTGGTCATGTGTGTGTGTGTTTGTGTGTGTGTGAATTATAATAAATCGAACTAATAGTTTACTTTTCCTAGAAATCACTTTTAACAATGGCTTCTTTTTTTTTCTTCCTTAAATCGCCAGATTTAAATTTAGATTCCGTGCTAGCAATTAAAAAGTACTCCAGATTTGTTCACAGTTGTGTGATATGGAGTTGAGGAGCTGTGAAAACACAGATGCAGCTCCTTCTAGCACTTTTATATATCATTAATGGACATACAACTCCCCCCCCCCCCCCCCCCCCCCACACACACACACACACCACACAAAAAAATGCTGTATATTTTATCAGACATCAAAAATGAATAAATGGTATTTCACATTTTAATCAAGTGAATGGTGTGTCATATTACTTGTGATTATAATATGGCTAATACATGATAATATATAATAATATATAATATATACATATAAAGGGGGCACTGTGGCTTAGTGGTTAGCACGTTTGCCTCACACCTCCAGGATCCGGGTTCGATTCTCGTCTCGGTCATGTGTGTGTGGAGTTTGCATGTTTTTTTCACCGGGTTCTCCGGTTTCCCCCCGGTCCAAAAACATGCACGGTAGGTTTGATTGGCACCTTGGAAAATTGTCCCTAGTGTGTGAATGTGTGTGTGAATGTGTGTGTGCCCTGTGGTGGGTTGGCATTCCATCCAGGGTGTATCCTGCCTTAATGCCCATAGACGTCTGAGATAGGCACAGGCTCCCCGTGACCCGAGGGAAGATCGGATAAAGCGGTAGAAAAATGAATGAATGAATGAATATACATATAAAGGGGGCACGGTGGCTTAGTAGTTAGCACGTTCGCCTCACACCTCCAGGGATCAGGGTTCGATTCCCGTCTTCGGTCATGTGTGTGTGTGGAGTTTGTGCATGTTCTCCCTCTCCCCGTGCCTCAGGGGGTTTTTTCTCCGGGTTCTCCGGTTTCCTCCCGGTCCTGTTGAAAAAAACATGCACGGTAGGTTGATTGGCACCTTCGATATAAGATCGGATATAGCGGTAGAAGATGAATGAATATACATATAATATGGCATATAATGGCGTCGTACTGTAGTGGAGATTTGTGCAGATTCACTTATCTACAAGGATGTTTGTTAAAATCAGGAACTGATGGAGGTGAGAAGGCCTGGGGTGCAGTCAGGGTTCACATTCATCAGCTCTATAGCAGGAGATCTTCCACTCCATCCCACATAAAGCAGATCTTCATGGAGATGGCTTTGTGCACGGGGCATAAATGAGATAGAATCTACAGGATAACTGGCGGTAGTAATGGCACTGTAGCAGTAATGGGACAAATGTAATTGGGCGAGCAGAGCATAAATCCTAGGTGACTATGAGATAAATGGGATACACTGGATATAGTGTTATAGATGGATATCGGGTAACTATTGGACGTTGGATATAACCAGTGTTAGGGAGTATCTTGTTACATGTAACATTCATTCATTCATTCATCTTCTACCGCTTTATCCAATCTTTCCTCGGGTCCGGGGAGCCTGTGTCTATCTCAGGCGTCTATGGGCATTAAGGCAGGATACACCCTGGATGGAATGCCAACCCATCACAGGACACACACACACACACACTCACATTCACACACACATTCATACACTAGGGACAATTTTCCAAGGTGCCAATCAACCTACCGTGCATGTTTTTGGACCGGGGGGGGAAACCGGAGAACCCGGAGAAAAAAACCCTGAACCCTGAGGCACGGGAGGAGGGGGAGAACATGCAAACTCCACACACACATGGCCAAGACGGGAATCGAACCCGGATTCTGGCAGTGTGAGGCGAACGTGCTAACCACTAAGCCACCGTGACCCAAATGACCCCCAAATATATAATATCTATATATATATATATATATATATATAAATTATTTTTGTTTTTTTATACTTTTATACACTCTCACTCCGAGAAGGGGTTTTTCATCACGGTACATTCAGAACGCGTTCGCAAGGATCACCATTTCCCGTCCGCTGATTCGTTCGCAGTTATCTCTCTGGATGAAAGGCTCTTTATGGTCTATAAGATCTAGACGATGTGTGGCGATCACGCCCGGAGCATCCGCAGACCTCAGGGGACACGAGACACACACAACAATACACACTTCAGGGGAAAATCAGCAGCGTTGTGAATTCTAGACGTTTGCACTTAAAGCGTCTCGAGATTCAGATCAGGTTCCGTTCTTCCGAGTTCAT
>JACRUU010000019.1:3478454-3550954 GCA_030449085.1 Kryptopterus vitreolus | reverse complement strand
TTATCCACCCATAATAACTTATTCCACCTATAATACAACTTATTCCACCTATAATACAACTTATTCCACATATAATACAACTTATTCCACATATAATACAACTTATTCCACCTATAATACAACTTACTGCATCCATAATACAACTTACTGCATCCATAATACAACTTACTGTATCCATAATACAACTTATTCCACCTATAATACAACTTATTCCACCCATAATACAACTTACTGTATCCATAATACAACTTATTCCACCTATAATACAACTTATTCCACCTATAATACAACTTATTCCACCTATAATACAACTTATTCCACCCATAATACAACTTACTGTATCCATAATACAACTTATTCCACCTATAATACACTTATTCCACCCATAATACAACTTACTGCATCCATAATACAACTTATTCCACCTATAATACAACTTATTCCACCTATAATACAACTTATTTTATTCCATATTCTTATACAACATATAATACAACTTATTATGAGTCGTATTTTTATATAATAATATTTATTCCATTAATTTTATTTTCCACAGTTAATTCATAATACAACAGATTTATAATATTCAACTACTGTATTGACCATAATACATACTTATTCCACATATACTATACTGAACTTATTACAACATTCCATCCAAATACATACATACTTATATCCCATTTTAATACATTATATTCCATACTATAAACAATATTCCATTCCACATATATCCATATTGACAACTTTCCAATTCCAAAAGAATACAATTTATTCCACATATAATACAACTTATTATATATCAACTATTCCACATTATACAGGATAACTTATTCATACATGTCTTAAAAATAACTTATTAATAAATTATCTGTAATCCACCATATAATACAACTTATTCCACCTATAATACGACTTATTCCACCCATAATACAACTTATTCCACCTATGATACAATTTATTCCACCTATAATACAACTTATTCCACCCATAATACACCTTATTCTACCCATAATACATTTTATTCTATAATACAACTTATTCCACCTATAATATAACTTATTCCAACCATAATATAACTTATTCCACCCATAATACATCTTATTCCACCTATAATACGACTTATTCCACCCATCATACAATTTATTCCACCTATAACACAATTCATTATATAATACAACTTCTTCCAGTCATCATATAACATATTCCACCCATAATACATGTCATTGCACTTATAATACAACGTATTCCATCTGTAATACAACTTGTTCCATCCACCATATAACTTATTCCACCCATAATACAGCTTATTTCAGCAACATGTAATTTATTCTGCACATAATAAAACTTATTCCACCCATAATACAACTTATTCCAGCCATCATATAACTTATTCCACCCATAATACATCTTATTGCACCTATAAAATAACTCTTATTGCATCTTATTCCATCCATCATATAACTTATTCCACTCATAATACAACTTATTCCACCTATAACACAACTTATTCCATCCCCCATATAACTTAAAACACATTACCTTTCCGCCAGAAAATAGTGTAAATTGCCGACTTGGAATCAACTCCTTTCAGTTATTTCATATTCTATTCATGTAGCATTCATTCCAACAGACACACTGCAGGTTATGAATATGAAGTCTGTAATCCTCATTATAATAACAAGAGATAACCAGCTGGAGGTAGAAACATTCTTACCTCCAGCTGGTTATCAGGACGAACCCCCAGAGAGCTGTTAGGTACTTTACACTGCTTAGGCTCAGAAGCTGTGTCCCTCGCTCTGCTGGGGCTTCCACTGATCCACCCCTGGGGAACAATTCACTTCGACACCAGGGAGTAGCGAACATATATATATATATATATATATATATATATATATATATATATATATATATATATATACTATTGCCAACCTATATATTCATATTATACTGTTATTTTCTTACATAAATATTACTTTAATATAAATCTTAATGCACTAATGTATTATTAAATGATAGAGTGGTTCATGTGACCATAAATATATATATATATTTTTTGACTGTATCCAGCAGTTCATTTCACCTCCTGTCATTTATAGACAGAAAACTCCAAGATCGACTTTTCCTCTTTATGCCCAAGTTTTATTAAAGAGTGTGAAGTCATTAACACACCGCACAGAGGAATCTCGTCTTCACGGCGGAGACGCGGCGTCTGTGCATGATGTGTGAAAGATGCGAGAGAGTTTTTTTTTCACAAACGCTGCGACAGGATAGACCATATGTTTCATGTAGAGAGAGAGAGAGAGAGAGAGAGAGAGAGAGAGAGAGAGAGAGAAGGAGAGAGTGGTAGATAAATTGAGAAATAATAGAGGGAAATATAGGGACAGAGAAAGTAAGAGATAGAAAGAGACAGAGATATAGAAAAGGACAGAGAGAGAGTCAGAAGATAGATAGATAGATAGATAGATAGATAGATAGATAGATAGATAGATAGATAGAGAGAGAGGAGGGGGGAGAGGGGGAGAGTGGTAGATAAATTGAGAAAAATACATGTAAATATAGGGACAGAGAAAAGTAAGATATAGAAAGAGACAGAGATATATAAAAGGACAGGGAGACAGAGAGAGAGAGAGAGAGAGAGAGGGGGAGGGCAAGAGAGAGGGAGAGAGTGGTAGATAACATTGCGAAAACTAGAGGGAAATAGAGGGACGGAGAAAGTAAGAAATAGAAAGAGACAGAGATATAGAAAAGGACAGAGAGAGAGAGAGAGAGAGAGAGAGAGACGGAAGATAGATAGACAGAGGGAGAAAGAGAAAAGGACAGAGAGAGAGAGGCAGAAGATAGATAGATAGATAGAGAGGGAGAGAGAGAGAGAGAGAGAGGGAGAGAGAGTGGTAGATAAATTGAGAAACATAGAGGGAAATAGAGGGACAGAGAAAGTAAGATATAGAAAGAGTCTGAGATATAGAAAAGTACAGAGAGTCAGAAGATAGATAGAGTCAGAAGATAGATAGATAGAGAGAGAGAGAGAGAGAGAGAGAGAGAGAGAGAGAGAGAGAGAGAGGCGATACAGGGAGATTCTGCTGTCCATGGTACTGAACTACAGTCGCAAAAAGACCCAAAGACAGAGTAAAAACTGACACATGGACACACAAATAGCTAAAGGGAAAAAAAGAATAATGAACAGACAGACAGGCAGACAGACAGACAGACAGATAAAGACAGATGCTGCTGTCCCTGATCCTGAACTTCATTCAATCAGACAGCAAAGACAGATGGGTAGAAACATAGACACACATCCACCAATAGCACGGAACAAAATGCATTAATAAATCGCCAGAGAAGGACGGACAAACAAACAGATAAAGACAAGGCAGATGGTGCTGTCCATATTTCTACACTGTGATCTATCGCTCCATCACTTCATCACTCCATGTTGCTTAATGTAACTGCATTACACAGTGATCAACCCAAACACAGACAGAAAGCCAGACATATGAGCGTACTGATGGGAGTACGAGGATAATGAAAAGGCAGATAGACAGACAGAAACCCAAATAGACAGAGAGACAAAGACAGTTATTTGGTATTTAATACTCTTAATACTTAATACAGTGGGGCACGGTGGTTTAGCGGTTAGCACGTTCGCCTCACACCTACAGGATCCGGGTTCGATTCCCGTCTTGGCCATGTGAGTTTGCATGTTCTCCCCGTGCCTCGGGAGGGGGGGTTTTCTCCGGGTTCTCCGGTTTCCTCCCGGTCCAAAAACATGCACGGTAGGTTGATTGGCACCTTGGAGAATTGTCCCTAGTGTGTGTGAATGTGTGTGTGTGTGTGTGTGTGTGTGCCCTGTGATGGGTTGGCATTCCATCCAGGGTGTATCCTGCCTTAATGCCCATAGACGCCTGAGATAGGCACAGACTCCCCGTGACCCGAGGGAAGATCGGATAAAGGGGTAGAAGATGAATGAATGAATAGTTAATACAGTAGAAATCTCCACGTAACATAAACACACACTGTTGTTGGCAATGACAATTCTGACGACATCTTTGTCTGAAGCAATTATTGGCAGAACATATCCAGAACGAGTCAGGAGTCTGGATTTGGCCCTACAAGCATTTTTTTAAAAAAAAAGCATTGGAGGTGATTTTATTATTAACTTCACAATGCGCTACAGGATATCTGCTGCGATGTGGAGTGTGTGTGGGGGGGGGGGGGGGGGGGGGTTGGGGGGGTGAAGCTGCATATGGAAGAGTTCACAACGCAGATGTCACCGAGGTAATAAGGTCGCACTTATGCAGTCTAATTACCATTAATCAAATCAATGTGGGAATTGTACAGCATCACAAAAGACTGAGATAGACACTAATAAGTGTGCTGAACAACACACACACACACACACACACACACACACACACGCATATTTAAAAGCGTTACTGCTCATTCCATTCAGCAGTGAACTAATTAATCATGCAAAATTTGACCTGACGTCTCGGATATGATTAGAATTCAAGATTAATGTGTGATTATGAATTTTACATTTGGGTGACACACATCCATTTGAGGGTTACAGGATTTCTGCTGGGATTTGTGCTGGGATTTGAACCCATGACTCTTCAACCCAATACTGTAACCAGTAAGTTAACCATGGATATACTGGTTTCGAACTTACGCTGTTTCGTGGTTACGAACGCGGACTCATAAAAATATAAAAAATAACATTACGCGTAATTCATGTGGTAAGGAATTGAATATTTACTTTTTCTTTTTATTAATATTTTTTTATTTATGAATATTTACTTTAATTCATGTGGTAAGGAATTGTTTTCTCTTTTTTTAAATACGTTTTTATGTCATTAATTGTTACATTTTATTATAGTACTGGGGGTTTTTCTCCGGGTTCTCCGGTTTCCTCCCGG
Source organism: Kryptopterus vitreolus (assembly GCA_030449085.1). Classification (NCBI taxonomy): domain Eukaryota; kingdom Metazoa; phylum Chordata; class Actinopteri; order Siluriformes; family Siluridae; genus Kryptopterus; species Kryptopterus vitreolus. The sequence continues at coordinate 3,546,035 of JACRUU010000019.1, read as the reverse complement.
TCCAAAAAACATGCACGGTAGGATGATTGGCACCTTGGAAAATTTTCTCTAGTGTATGAATGTGTGTATGAATGTGTGAGACGCCTGAGAGGGAAGATCGGATAAAGCAGTAGAAGATGAATGAATGAATGAATGTTCCGACTTACACTGAAAAAAAAAAAAAAAATATATATATATATATATATATATATATATATATATATATATTCCTGAGCCCTCTACCTCAGTGCACTTCTCTCACCCTTCCCCGCACCACGCCCTCTCCATCCTCTACCACTACTCCACTCATCCCACCATCTCTCAGGGTAAAATGAAGACATGCTTCAGTGCTCTTCTCTGTTCTAACACAGCCGAGTCACTCACTAGCAGGCCTACTTCTGTCTAGTGCTCTGATTAAAAATAAACCTGCTTCTGTAATTATATTCTCTTCCTACGGATTTTTTTCTTGAACCACTGTCAGAATGTATTTATTGATTAAAATAAAAAAAAAATTTAAACTCTTTGGATAAGAGTGAGCTGAATTATTACAGCCTTATGTTCCACCATGTCTACTTCGTTCAAAGGATGCAGGCTGTCTATCAGTACCTTGTATTAGGAAATCTACAGTGGTGTGTGTGTGTGCCCTGTGATGGGTTGGCGTTCCATCCAGGGTGTATCCTGCCTTAATGCCCATAGACGCCTGAGATAGGCACAGACTCCCCGCGACCCGAGGGAAGATCGGATAAAGCGCTAGAAGATGAATGAATGAATTGAATGTCAGTGATACAAATGTACACTTCAGAGAATGTAGAAATGCCCCAAAGGAACTACTATTCGAAATATGAAAAGATTTCCGGAAAGAATCCATATATTACAAGTCCTATTGAATCTACTCAGACACGATTCGCTTGTCCAGTTATATTTATGGCATTTGGCACATGCCCCTATCCAGCGAGATTAGCTTATTTACACAAACAAGCACTTGATGCTTAAGGGCCTTGCTCAAGAGCCCGACTTGGTGTTGCTGGGATTTGAACCTGTCATAAGAAATCCACACTCTACAGATCTACTACAGATCCACCCCTTCCCCCACATTCACCTCAACCCTAAATGTGACATTGAGTGTTTGACTTGAAGCATCTCTGGGACTGTGTGTGTGTGTGTGTGTGTGTGTGCGTGTGTATGTGTGTGTGTGTGTATGTGCCAGCGTACATGAGTGCAGTATTGATTTTTCCTCGTGTGCCTGTGTGGAATGAGTAGCCGAGGATGGCTGGATGTGATGAAAGTAGATGATTCGAGGATGACAGGATGAACAGAATCCTCACTGTATTTATTCCAGCGTGACTGTAAAGTGTATGAGCTCCTTTTCAAGTCATCTGCATTATCACACACACACACACACCACCAAACACCAAGTGGGCGGTTATTGATTTGGTCATTTTTGTCTCTCTTTATTCAAGTCAATTCAATTTTATTTGTAGAGCGCTTTTTTTACACCTCAAAGCAGCTTTACATAATACTTGTGTGTAAAATGAGCGAGCCGAAGCGACGGTGGCGAGGGAAAACTCCCTGAGAACAGGAAGAGGAACCTTGAGACTCAACAGAGAACCTCATACTCATTTTGGTGGTTTGTTGTGTTTGTGGTTTGAGGATGTTTATTGTGGAGTGTGGTGTGTATCCATGAATTTGTTTGAGGCGTCATCAACCAGGGGGAGGGGTCACCATGAGGGTTAGACAGGACCAGAGTGCAAACGGGGTTTGGATCACTGGCAGCTCAGCAGTGGGACATGTAATTCAATGGAGAGAGAGAGAGAGAGAGAGAGAGAGAGAGAGAAAGAGAAAAAAAAAGAGTGGTTAGGCACGGTCATAGTTGCAGTGTGGGAGTGAATGTATATTTAGTGTTTATTCAGACTCTCGTTATCATTTTCCTCTTTTCCAGTCTCCGATCATTCCGTCTCCACCTGGTACCTGTGCATGTTTTCTCGTAATGCAGCACTGCAGTGAGCAAACCATAACGCACATTTGTGTGAAGTTCTGGGAAAAAACGTGGATAGGACAATTAATAGATTAAATATAGCACCATGAGTCTGTACAAAATCACTATAATGTATAAAGATATAACAGTGTTAACAGTGTTCAACTTATCCCACCCATAATACAACGTATTGGACCCTAATACAACTTATTCCATCAATAATACAAGTTATTGAACCCATAATACAACTTATTCCATCCATAATACAATTTATGGAACTCATAATACAACTTTCATTCATTCATCTTCTACCGCTTTATCCGATCTTCCCTCGGGTCACGGGGAGTCTGTGCCTATCTCAGGCGTCTATGGGTATTAAGGCAGGATACACCCTGGATGGAATGACAACCCATCGCAGGACACACACACACACTCACATACATACACCAGGGACAATTTTCCAAGGTGCAAATCAACCTACCGTGCATGTTTTTGGACCGGGAGGAAACCGGAGAACCCGGAGAAAAACCCCCTGAGGCACGGGGAGAACATGCAAACTCTACACGCACATGGGCAAGATGGGAATCGAACCCGACCCTGGCGGTGTGAGGCGAACGTGCTAACCACTAAATTACCATGCCCCCCATAATACAACTTATAGCACCCATTATACAAGTTATTCCACCCATAATACAACTTTTTCCACCCATATTCCATCCATCATTTAATTTATTCCTCCTATAATACAACTTGTTCCACACATAATACAACTTATTCCATCCATCATATAACATACACTAGGGACAATTTTCCAAGGTGCCAATCAACCTACCGGGCATATTTTTGGACTCAGGGGAAAACATGCTAACCGCTAAGCCACCGTTTCCCTAATACTTACATATAAATAATAATTTATTACTCTCTCCCTGATCGTCTCTAATGCTCCAGGCTTCCTTCTCTCTGCTGTCTGTCTGTTTTTTTTACATTTATGTTAAATAATTTGGATGTTTTTTAAGTCAGTTTGTCAGCCTCAGTGCAGAACCATATCTCCATGTGTCTCCTACAGTGCAGTGCCAGATGGCAGGAACACGGGGAGCGATGTTTCCCCCGCGGCCTGATCGCTAGATACTGCAGGAACAAATGAAGCCTAAATCATTTTATCACTTTGCGCTGGATTTATCACCACTCCCTTTATTCCACCATCCTCCACTTCATCCTGCTCCTCCTCTACACAGTAATCACACTTCACACACTCATGATTAGACTCTACAGTGCATAAGTAAATGTGCGAAAATGATACCAGACTTGAGTTTTCCATGAAAAGTTCAAGTGTGAATGAAGAAAACAAAGATATCTAGATATCCCTCACCAGGGTAGATTTACCTGCTTGCTTTTGTTTCACTCACATGGCTAGATTTTACATGCTTAAACATAGACTGGAATCTCAGACTGGAATCTCTCCATGTGAAAATATAGAGATTAGTGGGAAAATATGGGAATTGGCAGGAATGCATGAGAATTAAAAGGAATTAATGGGGGGAAATGAATTTACACAATTGCCAACTTCCTTTTGCTGTGTGTAAGATATTTTGCAACAAAATTAAAAGCATTGTACATTTAGGTGAGATAAAAGAAAATGATGGGGTGGAAAGAATCCCTCCATCTTCCATCTTTCAGCACAAAGAAGTCTCTCTCATTTTCTTATCAAACAAACATATTCATATTGTCATATTGTGTATATGTATATATATATATATATATATATATATATATATATATATATATATATATATATATATATATACCGGTTCCATGCTAGTTTAGCCATTCATTGGGTTATGTTTGTTAGTTTCGCTGTTCACTAGTTTATTTTTGCTAGTTTCACTGTTCCTTGCTAGGTTTTGTTTGCTAGTTTAGCTGTTCCTTGCTAGGTTTTGTTTGCTTGTTTAGCTGTTTCTTACTAGGTTTTGCTTGCTAGTTTAGCTGTTCCTTGCTATGTTTTGTTTGCTAGTTTAGCTGTTCCTTGCTAGGTTTTGTTTGCTTGTTTAGCTGTTTCTTACTAGGTTTTGCTTGCTAGTTTAGCTGTTCCTTGCTATGTTTTGTTTGCTAGTTTAGCTGTTTCTTGCTTGGTTTGGTTTTGTTTGCTAGTTTAGCCATTCATTGGGTTATGTTTGTTAGTTTCGCTGTTTACTAGTTTATTTTTGCTCGTTTCACTGTTCCTTGCTAGTTTATTTTTGCTAGTTTCACTGTTTCTTGCTTGGTTTTGTTTGCTAGTTTAGCCATTCATTGTTTTATGTTTGTTAGTTTTGCTGTTCAGTAGATTATTTTTGCTCGTTTCACTGTTCCTTGCTAGGTTTTGTTTGCTAGTTTAGCTGTTTATTGCTTGGTTATGTATGATAGTTTCACTGTTTTTTCTAGGTTACGTTTGTTAGCTGTTTGGGAGTTTTTTTGTTGCTAGGTTTAATTTGCTAATTTCACTGTTCATTAAGTTACACTCGCAGGTTCACTGTTCTTGCTAGGTTATGTTTTCAAGTTTAGCTGTTTCTTGCTAGATTATGTATTATAGTTTCACTGTAATTGCTAGGTTATGTTTTCTAGTTTAGCTGTTTCTTGCTAGGTTATGTTTGTTAGGTATACTTCAGCCCCCTTCTTTTTAATTGGATTATTTCACCACTGTTTTATTGACTAGGTTAGTTTACACTCAGTTGGCTTGTTTTTGTTTTACAGATTGAATAAAACTAAGTAGATTAGTTAGATTTAATTTCACGCAGTTCGGAAATCATCTCGGCCTGCTCATGTTGGTCATTTTGGAGGCAAGGTGAGGAAGGCTGTATTGAGATGGTTTGGCCATGTGCAGAGGAGGGACATGCGGGTACATGGGGAGAAGAACGCTGGAGGATGGAGGTACCAGGTGATAGAGGCAGATTTAGAGGACAGGGTAGTATAGAGACTAGCAGGAACAGCTGAAAGATGAAGGACTATCATTCACCCTAACCATACATCTAACTGAAACATCTATACATCTAATATATATATATATATATTTCAATTGATGAACGCATGAAGCAAAAGATGTCTTATGAACCGAGCTATGTGCCAGTTATACACCAGCTCTGTGTGAATCCTTACATGTATGTGTGTGCGTGTGTGTGTGTGTGTGTGTGTGTGCACGCGCACATCTGTGCTCACTCAAATTTGTTAGAAGAAAGCTAATGAGCAGAAAAGAGAGCCCTGAAACAAATCACGATCAACGTGGATGCTGTCAAACCTCAAAGCACTGCGAGAATTACAAACGAATTTTATTCATAGATAAAAAAGTAATTGTGATAAACTAGAGCTCATCTGCTCACATTTGGAATTGTGAATAATGAGTAATAATAATAATAATAAGATACATGGTGATATCAGTGAGGACGATGGGACTGAGATTGGTGTGTTTTTTCATGAGCATCTCCATCATCATTATCCGTATCCATAAACACTGCATCTGTACATTTCAACTTCTCAATGATCATTAACAACAGACAGAGCAACACATCTGTGATGTAGCGATGTGCCGTTCATTCATACCGTCATTATGGGCTGATGAATCATCTTAGGGTTGTTTTTTTTCTTTTGTTGTTTATGAAAAATGTGTCATGGGTTGTTTCAGGGCAGATTTCACTTATGATGTGTGTTGAATGTTGGTGTCTGATGGAGAACAGGCTGAAGGTAGAGGGTGAAGGCTGAGAGCCATTTAAGTTGAAACATTTAAGTTTAAGGTTGAGAGGGAATATTGAAGGTGGAGGCTGTGGGTGAAGGTTGAAGGTGTATAGGGAATATTGAAGGTGGAGGCTAATAAGGAATATTGAAGGTGAAGGTTGAGAGGGAATATTGAAGGTGGAGGCTAATAATGAATATTGAAGGTGGAGGTTGTGGGTGAATATTGAAGGTGGAGGCTGTGGGTAAAGGTTGAGAGGGGAATATTTAAGGTGGAGGCTGTGGGTGAAGGTTGAGAGGGAATATTGAAGGTGGAGGCTAATAATGAATATTGAAGGTGGAGGTTGAGGGTGAATATTGAAGGTGGAGGCTGTGGGTGAAGGTTGAGAGGGAATATTGAAGGTGGAGGCTGTGGGTGAAGGTTGAGAGGGGAATATTTAAGGTGGAGGCTGTGGGTGAAGGTTGAGAGGGAATATTGAAGGTGGAGGCTAATAATGAATATTGAAGGTGGAGGTTGAGGGTGAATATTGAAGGTGGAGGCTGTGGGTGAAGGTTGAGAGTGAATATTGAAGGTGGAGGCTGTGGGTGAAGGTTGAAGGTGTATAGGGAATATTGAAGGAGGAGGCTAATAATGAATATTGAAGGTGGAGGTTGAGGGTGAATATTGAAGGTGGAGGCTGTGGGTGAAGGTTGAGAGGGGAATATTGAAGGTGGAGGCTGTGGGTGAAGGTTGAGAGGGGAATATTTAAGGTGGAGGCTGTGGGTGAAGGTTGAAGGTGTATAGGGAATATTGAAGGAGGAGGCTAATAATGAATATTGAAGGTTGAGGGTGAATATTGAAGGTGGAGGCTTTGGGTGAAGGTTGAGAGGGAATATTGAGGTGGGTGGAGGCTTGTGAGGTTGAGAGGGAATATTGAAGGTGGGGGCTGAGAAAGAATATTGAAGGTGGAGGTTGAGAGGGAATATTGAAGGTGGAGGCTAATAATGAATATTGAAGGTGAAGGTTGAGAGGGAATATTGAAGGTGGAGGCTGTGGGTGAAGGTTGAGAGGGGAATATTTAAGGTGGAGGCTGAGAAAGAATATTGAAGGTGGAGGTTGAGAGGGAATATTGAAGGTGGAGGCTAATAAGGAATATTTAAGGTGGAGGTTGAGAGGGAATATTGAAGGTGGAGGCTGTGGGTGAAGGTTGAGAGTGAATATTGAAGGTGGAGGCTAATAAGGAATATTTAACGTGAAGGTTGAGAGGGAATTTTAAAGGTGGAGGCTGTGGGTGAAGTTTAAGAGGGAATATTGAAGGTGGAGGCTAATGAGGAATATTTAATATTTCACACACCTTCACACACTAGGGACAATTTTCCAAGGTGCCAATCAACCTACCGTGCATGTTTTTGGACTTTTGGACCGGGGGGAGGAAACCGGGAAGGAGGGAGAACCCGGAGAAAAACCCCCTGAGGCACGGGGGGAGGCACGGGGAGAACATGCAAACTCCACACACACATGGTCCGAGACGGGAATCAAACCCGGACCCTGGTGAACGTGCTAACCACTAAACCAACCATTTAAATGTGCTCATTTTGAACGGTAACGGAAAAGCGCTTAGTGTTTGCGTTGGCGTAACTTTGAATGCACTGTACTGCAACACAATAAAAGAAAAGGCTTATAGACGAATAAACAAATAAAAGACGAAAAAAAAAAAAAAAAACTAAAGTCGCATAAAAGCCGCCGGTCTCCGGAATGCTCGTTCACAAACACACAAACACACACACACACACAACGGGATCTACTGATGAAACATTCCTTTCTATATAATGTATACATGTAGGTTATAAATGCATTAATTCCTAGCATTTGTCGTCTGTCGGTATTAAAACCCCAGAAAGGACATTTGCAAAAGATGTATGCGCCGGCGTGGATGTACGAAGGCCTTGATCGAATCCCGAACATCCCAACCTTCTGCTTGCGTTCACCACAGCGGTATTATCCAAGCAAAATCCAACTGTTGCTGCAGTTTGGGATATTAGATCTGCATTCTCCTCACGGGTGAATTTATTCCAGCAGATGGAGCACGTCTAATTACATTTTATGATTTATGTGATCATTTGCGTGGCATCCAGGGAACGATCAGTGGGAATACTGATCCAATAATTTCCCGATCTAAAGCAGGAAATGAATAACCGTCTCGAGAATCCATCCTTAACAGACAATAAAAATGGTAAACCCTGGAGGTTAATGCGGTGTTTACACTTTTTATGATCGCTCGTTGTGGGCTTTCTTGTCCGGATATGGAACGGATATGCAAATTTTATTTATTTATTTTTCCAGAGCAGATCTTTCTTGCAAACACGCATATCGTATTTCAGTGGCAACGGAAACAGTTACTGTAATGGTATTACGTTTTTGAGTTTTGTTAATAATAATAAATAATACTTACTGACGAGGGGCACGGTGGTTTAGTGGTTAGCACGTTCGCCTCACACCACCAGGATCCGGGTTCGATTCCCGTCTCGGCCATGTGTGTGTGGAGTTTGTGCATGTTCTCCCTGTGCCTCAGGGGGTTTTTCTCCGGGTTCTCCGGTTTCCTCCTGGTCCAAAAACATGCACGGTAGGTTGATTGGCACCTTGGAAAAATTGTCCCTAGTGTATGAATGTGTGTGTGTGTGTGTGTGTGTGTGTGTGCCCTGCGATGGGTTGGCATTCCATCCAGGGTGTATCCTGCCTTAATGCCCATAGACGCCTGAGATAGGCACAGACTCCCCGTGACCCGAGGGAAGATCGGATATAGCGGTAGAAGATGGATGAATGAATGAATGAATGAATACTTACTGACAGTTGCTAATAAGTATTTTGCTAATAAAGTCGGGGCCGAGTAACAGTACGGGATTCAGCGTGGCGTCATCGACTTCGGAATACCGCAGGTCCTCCATGAAAGCGCCCGCTATTACCTCCCAGGACAAGCGCATACGTGGCCACGCCCAATAGAGAACAGCAAGTGTCACAATCTAGAGCTTTATTTGAATGTATAATTATTTTGTATTAAGTGGTTAATATTTACTTAGATATGCTAACTCGCTAGTTTTGTTACTAATGATCGGGTATCAAAATGATCTGAAATTCTGAATCCACAGGTCCTCCGTAAAATCGCCCGCTATTACCTCCCAGGACAAGCGCATACGTGGAAGAATAGCCTTTATTTGTCTCATATACATATATATATACTCATATACAGCACAGGGAAATTCTTTCTTTGTAACATGTTGTTGATAGTTGGGGTCAGAGCGCAGGGTCAGAGCCATGATACGGCGCCCCCGGAGCACAGAGGGTTGCTCCGGGACCCAAGGGCGGCAGCTTGGCCATACCGGGGCTCGAACCTGGATCTTCCGATCAGCAGGCCAGCGCCTTAGACCACTGAGCTACACCCCTTCATAATTGCCTCGCCATTAATATTTGTATAACGCACCTATTAAAAATTAAAACGGCTAATGCGTTGGCTGCGATATTAAGTAAGCCTGCCGATATCTTTCAGCATTTTTTTAATGACTTATCTTATTATGACGAGTTTTAGTCGCATGATATGGTTCATGGAAACACCGTCATTTCGCAACAGCTTTTTAGCGACATATTAGAATGGAATTGTAATGGAATCTTTCTGGCAGCAGCGTCTACTGAACTAAGGTGTGTGCGATATTGACAAAAAGTGATTTATATTGATTTCATGGGTAATGATAATGATTGTGTAGGTACGTTAAGTTGTTCGCTTCATTGTTAAGCATACGTCTGTACGCCAGTGGTAGATTAAAAATGGCGCTCAATGCCAGGAAATACGGGGTGATAATGGCGTAATGACAATAAACATATTCACCACATAGATTCAACTAAAATAACCAGGTAACCATGTTTTAAAAATGTAAGAAGTAGAAGTAAAAACATGCATATTAACATGAGGAAAAAGTCAAATGTTTAGTGAAAAGTAAATAGTGAAAAATAGTGAAAAAAAAGTAATAGTGAAGATTTATAGGTTTTTACCTTTTATCTAAATTATTTATTTAAATTTTATTTGTACCTTTTATGGGCATTTATTTTACCTTCATATATCTATTTTATTCTTTCTAAAAGTGTGCATCATCGGGGCACGGTGGTTTAGTGGTTAGCACGTTCACCTCAGACCGCCAGGGTCCGGGTTTGATTCCCGTCTCGGCCATGTGTGTGTGTGTGTGTGTGTGTGTGTGTGTGGAGTTTGCATGTTCTCCCCGTGCCTCAGGGGTTTTTTCTCCGCGTTCTCTGGTTTCCTCCCCGGTCCAAAAAACATGCACGGTAGGTTGATTGGCAGATTGGAAAATTGTCCCTAGTGTATGAATGTGTGTGTGTCTGTCCTGTGATGGGTTGGCATTCCATACAGGGTGTATCCTGCCATAATGCCCATAGACACCACAGACTCCCCGTGACCCGTGGGAACGATCGGATAAAGCGGTAGAAGATGAGTGAATGAAAGTGTGCATCATCTTTAAGGCAAATTTTTGCATTTAATAAGATATAGAATAGAATAGAATAGAGGAAAGATACTTTAAAAGCCCAATTAAAATCTCCAGTAAGTCAAAGTGAATAAGTGAGTCATTGCGATTGAATGAATCACCTGTTGAAATGATTTGGTCCAATCGAAATGACTCATTTACTCGCTATTGTTTAGGGCTTTGGCTGGAATCGTTTAGGAATGTCAAAGTGTAATAATTCATTTTAGTGTTTGGTTGATGGTGAACGTTAGAGTGTGATGGTGAACATCAGCGGCTTTTAATTCATTTGAGTTAAAATTGTGAATGCTGGTGTTTGATGGTGAATTGTGACAATGGATGTTGTTTGTTTAACTGTAAGTGATAGAGAGATAATGATGGAGAATAGTAGCGTTTGATAGTGATTTTTAGTGTTTGATGCTAAATGTTGGTGTTTTGTGGAGGACGTCGGTGGGTAATAATGCTGAGTGCAGTGTTTGCTCACGAGTTCCAATAAGAATGTGAGCTTTCCAGTTGCACACAAAGAAAGACACTAAAAACAACAGCCAATAATTACCAGACGTATACAGGAAAGAATGTGCATATCTTATGGCAGACGTTATACCAGAGAAGATATTCAAATCCAGCAAAACACCAAAGAAGACTTTACTAACTTTTAATGAGCAGAGACATTCCGTTTCAGCTCCACCATTTCTGGCTAATTATCACAGATGTACTGTGGTTCAAATTGACATTTTAGCTTTCAGGTTCATAAAAAATGCATGGAGGGAGAGAGAGAGAGAGAGAGAGAGAGAGAGAGAGAGAGAGAGAGAGAGAGTGGGGGGGGTAACACAAGAATAAAGGGAAGAAAATAAAGAGATCCACAAAAGAGGAACGGATATTTCTTATGTTTCCAGTTTCATCTAACTTTGCTTGATGTCAACAGATAACATGAGCGGGCAATTGTGCAAAACATACCGTCATGTGTTTCACTCACACATTGTGTTGATGCAACATTCACTAGCAAAACCCATCGCACAACAATATTTACTGTCACACACCAACATTCATCATCACACACCAATATTTATTGTCACACACCAACATTCATCATCACACACCAATATTTACCATCACACACCAATATTTACTATCACAAACCAACATTCACTATCACACACCAACATTTACTATTAATCACCATTATTCGCCATCAAACACCAACATTCACCATCAAACACCAACATTCACCACCATACACCATCATTCACCTTCATCACACCAACATTTCAAACACATTACATTCAACCAGGATCACCATCAACACCAACCATCAAAACACCACATTCACCATTCAAACACCAAACATTTTCACACCATAACCAAATCACCATCAAACACCAATTATTCACCATCAAACACCGACATTCACCATCACACCACCATACAAAACCAACATTCACCATCATTAACAACACACAATAAAACCATTCACCACCATACACCATCATTCACCTTCAAACACCAACATTTACTATTAATCACCATCATTCACCATCAAACACCAATATTCACCATCAAACACCAAAACATGCGGCACTCAAACACCAACAAGCATTTACCAACACCACATCATCACCAAACATTCACCAATTCAAACACCAACATTCACCATCAAACACCAATATTTACTATAAATCACCATCAAACACATTTACAATCCCCATCATTACCATCAAACACCAATCACATTGGCACCACCAAAGTCACCATCAAACACCTTCATTCACCATAATCACCAACACCAAACTCACCACCAACATTCACCAAACACCATCATTCACCTTCAAACACCACATTTACTATTAATCACCATGATTCACCATCAAACACCAACATTTACTATAAATCACCATCATTCACCATCAAACACCAACATTTACTATTAATCACCATCATTCACCATCACAAACACCCACTATTCACATTCACCATCAAACACCAATATTCACATCAACACCGACATTCACCACCATTTACACCATCATTCACCTTCAAAACACCACATTTACTATCAATCACCATTGATTCACCATCAAACACCAACATCACCATCAAACACTATTAACGATTAACACCACATCCAACCACTCATTCACCAACACCAAACACCAACACCCCTTCACCATCAAACACCAACAGACACCATCAAACACCAACATTCACCAAACACACCAACATTCACCATCAAATCACACATCAACATTCACCATCAAACACCAACATTTACTATTAATCACCATCATTCACCATCAAACACCAATATTCACCATCAAACACCGACATTCACCACCATACACCATCATTCACCTTCAAACACCACATTTACTATCAATCACCATGATTCACCATCAAACACCAACATTTACTATTAATTAACATCATTCACCAACAAACACCAACATTCACCATCAAACACCAACATTCACCATCACACACCAACATTCACCATTCACCATCAAACACCAACATTTCACCATTAAATCACCATCACAAATACATCAAACATCAAACACATTCAAACATTCACCATCAACCATCACCATCAAACACCAACATTCACCATCAAACACCAACATTCACCATCAAACACCAACATTAATAAACACCATCATTCACCATCAAACACCAACATTTACATCACCATCATTCACCATCAAACACCAACATCAAAAAGTTTTACTCACCACCAAACACCAACAATCACCATCAAACACCATCACCATACACCAAACCATCAACACACCAACATTCACCAATCATTCACCAACATTCACAACACACAACATTTCACCATCACCATCAAACACCAACATTTACCATCACACACCAACATTCACCATCAAACACCAACATTCACCATCAAACACCAACATTCACCATCAAACACCAACATTCAGTATTAATCACCATCATTAACCATCAAACACCAACATTCACTATTAATCACCATCATTAACCATCAAACACCAACATTCACCATCAAACACCAACATTCACCATCACACACCAACATTCACCATCACACACCATCATTTACTCTTAATCACCATCATTCACCATCAAACACCAACATTTACCACAACTAGCTTTATCTTCTTAGAAACATGTCTGTTAGGAAGAAATGAATTCCACTTGTATGCAGTGCAATAAAATGAGGTGGCTTTATTTTTCAAGGCAAATGTGTTTCAAAATGAGTCTCTGTCTCTTATGATTATCATCCAAATAATAACAACAATAATAATAATAATAACGTGTAATGTAAAATAATAATATTTCTGCTAGACATCCACTGTGTGTGTGTGTGTGTGTGTGTGTGTGTGTGTGTGTGTATGGGAGCTTATGTGCCAAGCATTACGTCATCAGCACTGACCCTTAATTAGGAAAGGCGTGTTTAGACCATGGCCTGTATAAACACACTACATATTTTGCATGACCCTGCAGCCAATAATCCATTACTAAGAGCTCACTTGCTAAAAGAGAGCATCGTATGAACCTGGTGCAATTCTGTTTTCAGCAGAGGAAGTGGGAAACCATTTCAATAATCCAGTAAAGTAATATATAAATAAATATATATATATAAAAATCCGGGGCACGGTGGCTTAGTGGTTAGCACGTTCGCCTCACACCACCAGTCTCGACCATGTGTGTGTGGAGTTTGTGCATGTTCTCCCCTCAGGGATTTTTTCTCCGGGTTCTCCGGTTTCCTCCCGGTCCAAAAACATGCACGGTAGGTTGATTGGCACCTTGGAAAATTGTCCCTAGTGTATGAATGTGTGTGTGTGTGTGTGTGTCCTGCGATGGGTTGGCATTCCATCCAGGGTGTATCCTGCCTAAATGCCCATAGACGCCTGAGATAGACACAGACTCCCCGTGACCCGAGGGAAGATCGGATAAAGCGGTAGGGAAGATGAATGAATGAATGAATATATATAATATATCTAATATATAGACTAATATACACGAAGACGGGTTATATTTGCTATTAGAATCCTGCGTAGTAAAATAACTAGTGTGATTGATGTTATTTTCTAGCACAGCTAGAAACCGTCACGCCAATCCCATTCTAACACCATTACAAACCATAAAACACCTCTCTATGGTCCCGGCTTACCAGTGATCCTGTCCTCCGATTCTTCCTGATCCCGTACGTTTGGTTGCTCCACTTGGAAACCCACTCACTGCTCGCTGAGGATCTTCTCAAGCCAAAAATCCATGCATAATCTCGAGAAGCGTGAAGTTGAATTGGAGTTAATATAAACAGATTGCTGTGAGCCGCCATGGACAGTCTGCACTCGAGTCAGAATCAATGAATAATGAAAGATAAAACTATAATGAATGGAAATTCAATATTCAGTGTTAGATGAGGATTTCTTCTATTTTGGGTCCTCTCAGGTTTCCTGCCTTCCTCCGTCTTAGGGGCTTTTCTTTAACACATTACCACTGGGTTGGGGATAAGATGATAGGGAGACATATTTGATGCTACAAATTCTATGAGGCTTTCTATTGGTATTGTACGAGGATATTGAACGAGTTCCTTTATTCAGTTCCTTTCTTTATTGTCCCAACGCAGCTTTACACAGATAAAGCCATCATAGAACAGAATGTGATCCAGCGGTGACAATGGTAAGGAACATCTCCCTGCAATGCCATGGTGAAGAAACCTTTCGCCACCCCATCGCCTTTTATTCACCATTGTGCCTTTACATAACAATACTGTAGAGTTTATCAGACACCGTTATGAAGTGTAAAATAAGTAACAAAAATACAGGGCCTTGTTTAAAGGCCAAGCAGTATTTAAAAGTACCACCTTTAAGGTGCCACTGTGGGGCCCTTGAGCAAAGACCTTAACTGCTCAGTTGTATGAATGAGATATTTGCAGTGTTGGAAAAAGTACACAAAATATCTAATAGTGTTAAAGTAGAGATATACTACATCAAATATTACTCCAGGAAACGTCCATTTTAAATAAAAGTAGAAAAAAAAAAAAAAATATATATATATATATATATATATATATATATATCCATAAATCCATAAGGGGGCACAGTGGCTTAGTGGTTAGCACGTTCGCCTCACACCGCCAGGGATCCGGGTTCGATTCCCGTCTCGGTCATGTGTGTGTGTGGAGTTTGCATGTTCTCCCCGTGCCTCAGGGGGTTTTTCTCCAGGTTCTCCGGTTTCCCCCCGGTCCAAAAACATGCACGGTAGGTTGATTGGCACCTTGGAAAATTGTCCCTAGTGTATGAATATGTGTGTGAATGTGAGTGTGTGTGCCCTGCGATGGGTTGGCATTCCATCCAGGGTGTATCCTGCCTTAATGCCCATAGACGCCTGAGATAGGCACAGGCTCCCCGTGACCCGAGAAAAGATCGGATAAAGCGGGTAGAAGATGAATGAATGAATATATCCATAAAAAATTATTTTAGATACTTAAGTATCTAAATATATATATATATATATATATTATAAAAAAAAAAAAAATATTTTGGATACTTAAGTAAATTTTTCTAAATATAAAAAAAGTATATATATATATATATATATATATATATATATATAATATATATATATATATACACATATATATATATATATATATATATATATATATATATATATATATATATAGTCTTAGGGAGTAATTTAATTACAAAACGTACATAAATTAATTACAAAATAAATGTAACACTAATTCTTTAGTTACTGAGAAAAAATGTGTAATTGAATTACAGTTACTAAAGTTACTAATGTGTACTAATGTACAGTTATTAATGTTAAAGATTACAAATAGGGTTACACCTGAACAATTTCATGTCATATCAGCGCTTTAGACGACGTTATGACTTTCAAATGAAATGTGATTTTTGATTTGAATGATGACGCATCTGCCGCAGTTTCATTTCGAAAAATAGAACCTAAGTTTTTCATTTTTTTTTTTTAGAATGTTAACTTAAAGCGCCACCTAGTGGACAACAAATGAACAGTAATCAAATATAATCGGTTACTTTACTTTTATAAAGTAATTGAAAAGTTACACTACTTTTAACATTTTGAATAGGGTCATTTGTAATCTGTAATCGTCATTCATTCATTCATTCATTCATTCATCTTCTACCGCTTTATCCGATCTTCCCTCGGGTCACGGGGAGTAAGTCTCAAGCGTCTATGGGCATTAAGGCAGTTTAGACCTTTTTTAGACCTTTTTAAGACCTTTTTTCCGTCCTGCTATTCAGGTTTTTGTCCCGCTCCTGCAAGAAATATCTATTATATTATTATTATTATATTATATAAAATTTAAGTCCCTTGTGTCTCTATATCATTCATTCATCTTCTTCCGCTTTATCCGATCTTCCCTCGGGTCATGGGGAGTCTGTGCCTATCTCAGGCGTTCTATGGGGCATTAAGGCAGGATACACCCTGGATGGAATGCCAACCCATCGCAGGGCACACACACACACACACACACTCATTCATACACTAGGGACAATTTTCCAAGGTGCCAATCAACCTACCGTGCATGTTTTTGGACCGGGGAGGAAACCGATTCCCGTCTCGGCCATGTGTGTGTGGAGTTTGTCCAAAAACATGCACGGTAGGTTGATTGGCACCTTGGAAAATTGTCCCTAGTGTATGAATGTGTGTGTGTGTGAGTGTGTGTGTGTGTGTGTCCTGCGATGGGTTGGCATTCCATCCAGGGTGTATCCTGCCTTAATGCCCATAGACGCCTGAGATTCCCCGTGACCCGAGGGAAGATGTAGAATATGAATGAATGAATATTGAGTAAAAAATAATCAATAACAAATGAGAAAAAAAAAAACAAACATTTGTGGTGACAGAAAATTGGGGCGGAGTCTCGAAAAAGATCCCGACCTCATTGGTTAGCATGCCAAATTATGTCGGTTGAATAAACGGCCTGATAAATACGTAACATTTCCACAGTGTGAGATAGAGAGCGAGATAGACAGATACTTTATTCGTCCCCGAGGGAAATTTACAAAGTCTTAATTGACGTTTCACATGATTTTGTCGCCATTTATTTATGCAGCGTATATGGAAAAACCCCCCCCCGCCCCCCGCCCGCCCCCCCCCTCCAGCGACCCCACCCAGGTCATCTTCAATATGTTTGCACGCAGCGCATGATGAGCCGATCAGCAAGCGGTGAAGAGAATCACGATCTTAATATTGGTGACTCGTTTTCTCATCTGCAGTTTATTGAAATGCCGTATGAGCTACACATTGGATTTAAATAAGAACAGAGCAGCTGAGTGAAAACACACACATACACACACACACACACACACACACACATACAAGGCCAAACTGCTTGTTCTTATTTTCATTATGCGTTATACCCAACCCTCTACGGCGTAAAAATCAATTTGAACATAATATCCATTTTCATCTGCGTTTTTTTTTAATCACAAGCATTCAGAAAGAGAGGAGATTACAAGACTGGCAATATGGAGTATAAATAAATAAATAAATAAATAAATAAGTGAATTACATCTTGTCGGGTTGCAGAAAAATAAGACACAGAAAAGACAAGATTATAAAACTGATGATATATAATGAATGTATCACTTTTTGTATAGATCTGGGACAAGGTTTGGAGGCAGCAATATACAGTAGTGAGGGTGATATTCATTCATTCATTCATTCATCTTCTACCGCTTTATCCAATCTTCCCTCGGGTCACAGGGAGTCTGTGCCTATCTCAGGCGTCTCTGGGCATTAAGGCAGGATTCACCCTGGATGGAATGCAAAACCATCACAGGACATACACATTCATAAACACACATACACACACTAGGGACAATTTTCCAAGGTGCTAATCAACCTACCGTGCATGTTGTTTTTGGACCGGGAGGAAACCGGAGAACCCGGAGAAAAACCCACTGAGGCACGGGGAGAACATGCAAACTCCACACACACATGGCCGAGACGGGAATCGAACCCGGACCCTGGCGGTGTGAGGCGAGCGTGCTAACTACTAAGTCACCGTGCCCAGGGTGATATTTAGAAAATAGAAAAAGAAAAATGCAGCATAGGGTAAATATACTAAAAAGTTGGCCAGTCAACAGGTCAAAATATTTCATTGCGATTAATCGGATGATTGGCGTGATTTAACACACGATTAATCGAATGCTTTCAATGTAGCATAAATGAATACGTTTCAGGTTTCTAATACAGCGGTGCCTCGGGTAACGTTGTTAATCCGTTGCTTAAGCACTAAACCAATTTAAGCACTAAATAGCGTAATAGCTTAATTTAATGTTCATGTCTGATTTAGAATAAATGTGTGCTTGACTGACGAGTGACGCGGCCGAGCAGGTAGAATCCCGACGTTAACTGGAGCAAACTTCGTTATCTGGAATTCGTTAACACGACATTATCCGGAAACGATGTTAGCAGAAACAGATGTTATCCGAGGCACCACTGCCCGGACTCTAACTAACTGTAACAGATGTTGTAATTAGATATATACATTTCACTCAAGAGAACATTTCACTCAAAATCTAATTAGATATACATTTCACTCAAAATCTAATTAGATATACATTTCACTCAAAATCTCTCCCGTTAATAGTAGTATTGATAACTCTGAAAATTAATATTAATATTTAATATTGTTCATTAATTAATTTCTTGTTAATTTCCATGTTCATTTTTTTGTGGTTGTTTTAATTGGAAAAATATGGGACGTGGCTCCTTTAAGAATTCTGTTCCGGTTGCTTTTCCATATAAACTGGTGATACGTTTAAACCTTTTTCTGTCCCGCTATTCAGGTTTTTGTCCTGTTCCTGCAAAAAATATCTATTATATTATTATTATATTATATAAAATTTAAGTCGCTCCCGACCTTGTGTCTCTATATCATTCATTCATTCGTCTTCTACCGCTTTATCCGATCTTCCCTCGGGTCACGGGGAGCCTGTGCCTATCTCAGGCGTCTATGGGCATTAAGGCAGGATACACCCTGGATGGAATGCCAACCCCTCGCAAGACACACACTCACACACACACCAACACACACACACATTCATACACTAGGGACAGTTTTCCAAGGTTCCAATCAATCTACCGTGCATGTTTTTGGACCGGGAGGAAACCGGAGAACCCGGAGAAACCTCATTTGTCACCTCTTTATATTCCATCCTAACCTTACAAGATATAAATGCTACATTAATTTGCACTTAATAACATTAGCGGCGTTAAACTGAATTTGCGTTAAAGTATTAACTTTGACAGCCCTAATTTTTTTCTTTTTGGTCATTTTACATTTGGAAAAGGAAATAATGAATGTAGGTTGTTTTTTTTTCTGCATTTTCAGTTTTTATTAAAATATAGAAAAAAAATATTATTTTACTGATGTACTATTGTAGAGAAGAGAAGGAAAATGTCATTTGTAAGTGCTGTCTTCATGTAGAATGGAGGAGTGCTGATAATAAAGGGCAAAAACGAGGTTGGCACTAAGAAGTCACACAGTGCTCTCACACAGTTTTCAATTCATTTCATATATATATATATATATATATATATATATATATATATATATATATATATATATATATATATATATATATATATATATTATATAACCGAGTTCTCCGGTTTCCTCCCGGTCCAAAAAACATGCACGGTAGGTTGATTGGCACCTTGGAAAATTGTCCCTAGTGTATGAATGTGTGTGTGATGTGTGAATGTGTGTGTGTGTGTGTCCTGTGATGGGTTGGCATTCCATCCAGGGTGTATCCTGCCTTAATGCCCATAGACGCCTGAGATAGACACAGGCTCCCCGTGACCCGAGGGAAAATCGGATAAAGCGGTAGAAGATGAATGAATGAATGAATGAATGAATATATATATATATATATATATATATATATATATATATATATATATATAATTGGTTTGTGTTGTTGGGTCTCATGTGTCATTCCGCCCTAATGAAGCTTTGCACAGGTATTGCAGTAAGAAGGATAATCTTCGTTCTTTATAAAACTATCTTTTCCCTTATGAGAAAGCCGTTCGTGACTGTAGCAGACAGAAAAAGAAGACGTGGGCAACAGACTCCCATTTATTGCGGCTTGTGGTGATGGTGATCAAGTGCGATGTAAAGTCATGTGACCCAAGCATGGGAATCACAGTATGTTCTGCATAATGGACTCCATGGGCTCATAATCCTGGTTGGATTTTACACCCCATTAACCTTAAAGTTCATTAATGCAATGCTAATAATCACCATATTGTTTAGGAATTAACATATGTAATTGCTAAGCAACACTGTGAAAGCCTTGCCATCCTTTCAACACACACACACACACACACACAATACAAATATCAATATTTTTCTAAACACTACCTCAGCATATCCTGCACATACAATACACCTTTCTCTGATGTTACGTTTCATTCATTTATCCTCTACCGCTACATCCGATCTTCCCACGGGTCACGGGGAGTCTGTGCCCATCTCAGGCGTCTATGGGCATTAAGGCAGGATACACCCTGGATGGAATGCCAACCCATCACACACACACACACTCACACATTCATACACTAGGGACAATTTTCCAAGGTGCCAATCACCCTACCGTGCATGTTTTTGGACCGGGAGGAAACCGGAGAAAAACCCCCTGAGACACGGGGAGAACATGCAAACTCCACACACACACATGGCCGAGACGGGAATCGAACCCAGACCCTGGCGGTGTGAGACGAACATGCTAACCACTAAACCACCGTGCCCCTCGTTACCTTTCATACCGCACACTTAATACGTGAACGCACTTACGCATTTGCGCTGTTCAAATTTTCGACAATTATAATGTCTCCTTGTGCCTTTGTCCATTTTCTTCTCGTCCTAAACGTACCTCGTAGGCTGAACATATGTACATACGGCGACAAACCTGTACCGATGGCGAGGGGAGAAATCACGGCTCTGTCCTGATCACACCCTGTGAAGGACTTCCAACGCGTTACGTCCCTAAAATCAGCCTACCTTGAAGAAAGCTGCCAGATGAACTGACCGGCATCAATAAGGCAACTCGGGCATGCGCGCGTGCCAACAACAATCCTTCCCGGGCAAAATAATAAACAAATAAATAAATAAATAAAACGAGGAAGGAAAGATGAATGGCGCGACCCGGTATTTCATTTAGGACTGAAATGAAGCTTGACCTCATTTTTAGCCCGGCCTCGAATTCAACACATCGGTCTTCGCGCGGAAGGCAGCGAGCAACGCGATTAAAAGCCGCCGAAGCGGAAAGCAGGCTCTGGTGCATTTATCCGATGGATATTTGTGTGCTACAAGGCGGAATTCAGGTCAAGTTAGCTTAGCCATGTTGAAATAAATAAATAAATAAATAAACAAATAAATAAATCTCAGCCGCTTGAGCCGCTTCGTGTTTCGCCATTTATATAGATTGTGTTTATTACCCAGAATGCACTCGTCTGTGCATCCAGAAATAGAAATGCGATGATATCAATCCTAAACTTTTCAAAACTTTTTGTACCAAGCAAAGGTCATGTGGACACGGTTGCTTAGCAACTGGGATACATGGACAGTGCGCGTACAAATTTTGCAAGCTACTAATTTTAGCACGTTTATTCTGAAAGTGTGTCATGTTTTAAACGAATCCAATATGATTGGATAACGAGAACATATACTGTATTCATTCATTCATTCATTCATTCATTCGTCTTCTACCACTTTATCCGATCTTCCCTCGGGTCACGGGGAGTCTGTGTCTATCTCAGGCGTCTATGGGCATTAAGGCAGGATACACCCTGGATGGAATGCCAACCCATCACAGGATCACACACACACACACTCACACACACTCACACACATTCATACACTAGGGACAATTTTTTTCCAAGGTTCCAATCAACCTACCGTGCATGTTTTTGGACCGGGGGAGGAAACCGGAGAACCCGGAGAAAAACCCTTTGAGGCACGGGGAGATCTTTATTCCACGAAATTACTTGTGCCTCTTAAAAGTGTAAAAGTCGGTACCAGACGTAAAACATGAGTATGTTTTTGGTAGCTTGTACTATTGTGTGTTTGTGTGGTGTGTGTGTGTGTGTGTGTGTGTGTGTGTGTGTGTGTGTGTGTGTGTGTGTGTGTGTGTGTGTGTGTGTGTGTGTGTGAAGACTATTGAAATATAGAAATATATTGTCATTTTTTCCCCCTCTTGTCCCAAACATCAAAGGTTACTTTGAAGTGAACAGCAGACAGATGTGAAAGTCAAATCAGACGGCTGTGATATCCGTCTTGGGGAAAAAAAAAAAAACATTCTTTACTCCGCTGAAATATTTTGCCACTTCAAATGATTTTTACTTTTCTATCTTTTCAAATGGTAAAACTATATTTTTTTCTGTATTTTATTATTGACAGGGCGAGTGAGTGACCTTCCCTGTCACATGCAAAGCAGCCCGCGTCCTGCTGTTCCTGTTAAAGGGGCCGTTTGTAAATGCTTAGAGCCTCTGTGATATACCTCCTCGCAGTCATCCGGAATTGGGGATGAGGAACGAGAACGAGTCTGGAGGTCTTTTGTCGTCTGTCCTAGTCCAAGTCCCAGACTCATCCACCAGCAGATCTTTCAATTTCAAGTAAACAAACAACAAAAATCTTGTCTTATTTACTATTGTTAAATATCCTCCTCAGCTTTATCTATAAGCTCTGTCTCCATCAATGATGATGAATGCCAACTGGTGTTCATTAATTTAGCTGAGAGAGAGAGAGATAGAGCAAAAGCTAGGAAAACATCAATAAACACAAAACACCACAATGTACCACAACAGTAACTTTAAACCACAGATTTTATAGAAATTAATAAATAAATCCAACATTGACAGGCACTTTCACAGTCATTCACATATTTATAATTATATTATATATTGTATAATATATATTCATTCATTCATCTTCTAGCGCTTTATCCGATCTTCCCTCGGGTCACGGGGAGTCTGGGTCTATCTCAGGCGTCTATGGGCATTAAGGCAGGATACACCCTGGATGGAATGCCATCACAGGACACACACACACTCACATTCACACACATTCACACACTAGGGACAATTTTCCAAGGTGCCAATCAACCTACCGTGCATGTTTTTTTTTGGACCGGCGGGAGGAAACCGGAGAACCCGGAGAAAAAACCCCTGAGGCACGGGGAGAACATGCAAACTCCACACACACGTGGTCGAGACGGGAATCGAACCCGGATCCTGGCGGTGTGAGGCGAACATGCTAACCACTAAGCACACCGTGCCCATATATATATATATATATATATATATATATATATATATATATATATATATATATATTTTTTTTTTTTTTTTAAATGTATAACTTAAATGACAATACATAGAACATAGAGGAGTAACATATAGATAAATAAAGATAGAAATATAGATAGATCCACACATGGTTAGAAAAGTTGAGTGTTCTGTTAGATCAAGAAAATCAATAATTCTGCCTGCTTTTTCTTTTCTTTTTGAGAAGTAGATTTGGAAAAGGAATGTTCTGTTATCTTTTAGCTCTGAAGTCTGTTTTGTATTATTTATTTTATAGCTGTTATGTGCTCATTTAATGACCCGTGTTTATATCATGTGACGTTTATGGCCTTTAATTAAACACAAAAAGAAGAGAAGAGAGAGAAAGGAGAGAGAGAGAGAGAGAGGAGAGGAAAGGAGAGATGAGGAGACAGTGAGAAGTGTGAGTTTCTCGTGTGTGTTTTGCAGTAAGCACACACACATACACACACACACACACACACACACACACACACACTCCTGAAGCCAGGAGGCTTTTTCATGCAGGAAATTTCATCCGCTTGGAGATTGAGGGCAGCAGTGAAAGGTCAGGAATGAGAAATGATGGGATGAAAATGGACATTTTACAGTTTTGGTGAAAAGCTGTTGCTTTATTACTACAAAACTTGTATAGAAATCATATAGATATTGTGTAGGAGTTGTGTAGAAATTATGTAGATATTGTGTAGGAGTTGTGAAGAAATTATGTAGATATTGTGTAGGAGTTGTGAAGAAATGATGTAGATATCGTGTAGGAGTTGTGTAGATGCCAGTGTAAAATGATGTAGATATTGTGTAGGAGTTGTGTAGAAATGATGTAGATATTGTGTAGGAGTTGTGTAGAAATGATGTAGATATTGTGTAGGAGTTGTGTAGAAATTATGTAGATATTGTGTAGGAGTTGTGAAGAAATGATGTAGATATTGTGTAGGAGTTGTGTAGATGCCAGTGTAAAATGATGTAGATATTGTGTAGGAGTTGTGAAGAAATGATGTAGATATTGTGTAGGAGTTGTGTAGAAATTATGTAGATATTGTGTAGGAGTTGTGTAGATGCCAGTGTAAAATGATGTAGATATTGTGTAGGAGTTGTGTAGATGCCTGTGTAGAAATAATGTAGATATTGTGTAGGAGTTGTGTATATGATGTAGAAATTGTGTAGGAGTTGTGTAGATGCCTGTGTAGAAATGATGTAGATATTGTGTAGGAGTTGTGTAGAAATGATGTAGATATTGTGTAGGAGTTGTGTAGATGCCAGTGTAAAATGATGTAGATATTGTGTAGGAGTTGTGTATATGATGTAGAAATTGTGTAGGAGTTGTGTAGATGCCTGTGTAGAAATGATGTAGATATTGTGTAGGAGTTGTGTAGATGCCTGTGTAGAAATGATGTAGATATTGTGTAGGAGTTGTGTAGATGCCGGTGTAAAAATGATGTTGATATTGTGTAGGAGTTGTGTGGAAATGATGTAGATATTGTGTAGGAGTTGTGTAGATGATGTAGATATTGTGTAGGAGTTGTGTAGATGCCTGTGTAGAAATGATGTAGATATTGTGTAGGAGTTGTATAGAAATTATGTAGATATTGTGTAGGAGTTGTGTAGAAATGATGTAGATATTGTGTAGGAGTTGTGTAGATGATGTAGATATTGTGTAGGAGTTGTGTAGATGCCTGTGCCGAAATGAGGTAGATATTGTGCAGCAGTTGTGTAGATAGCTGTATAGAAATGATGTAGATATTGTGCAGCAGTTGTGTAGATAGCTGTATAGAAATGATGTAGATATTGTGCAGCAGTTGTGTAGATAGCTGTATAGAAATGATGTAGATATTGTGTAGGAGTTTTGCAGATGCATGTGCAAAAATGATGTAGATATTGTGTAGGAGTTGTGAAGAAATGATGTAGATATTGTGTAGGAGTTGTGTAGATGATGTAGATATTGTGTAGGAGTTGTGTTGATGCCTCTGTAGAAATGATGTAGATATTGTGTAGAGTTGTGTAGATGCCTGTGCAGAAATGATGTAGATATTGTGCAGCAGTTGTGTAGATAGCTGTATAGAAATGATGTAGATATTGTGTAGGAGTTGTGAAGAAATGATGTAGATATTGTGTAGGAGTTGTGTAGATGATGTAGATATTGTGTAGGAGTTGTGTTGATGCCTCTGTAGAAATGATGTAGATATTGTGTAGGAGTTGTGTAGATGCCTGTGCAGAAATGATGTAGATATTGTGCAGCAGTTGTGTAGATAGCTGTATAGAAATGATGTAGATATTGTGTAGGAGTTGTGTAGATGATGTAGATATTGTGTAGGAGTTTTGCAGATGCCTGTGCAAAAATGATGTAGATATTGTGTAGAGTTGTGTAGATGCCTGTGCAGTAATCATGTAGATATTGTGCAATAATTGTGTAGATGACTTTGTATAAGTTGTGTAGGAGTTGTGTAGATTCCTTCTGTATAGGTTGTGTAGATGAGTGTGTAGAACTGATGTAGATATTGTGTAGATGAGTGTGTGGAGTTGTATAATGTCTGGAGGTTGTGCAAATGCCAGTTTAAATTGGTTTCCTGTAACAGCATGAGACAAAATAAGACAGCATGAGGCAGAATGAGACAGAATTAGACAGCATGAGACAGAATGACACAGATTGAGACAGATCGTGACAAAACAAGACATGAGACAGGATGAGACAGAATGAGACAGAACCAGACAGGAGACAGAACCAGACAGAATGAGAAAGAATGAGACAGAACGAGATTGATTGAGACAGAATGAGACAGAACAAGACAGATCGAGACAGCATGTATAGACAGAATGAGACCGAATGAGACCAAATGAGACAGAACAAGACAGAACGAGACAGAACGAGACAGAACGAGACAGAACGAGACAGAACGAGACAGAACGAGACAGAACGAGAGACAGAACAGAGACAGAATGAGACAGAATGAGACAGAAGGAGACAGAATGAGACAGAACAAGACAGATCGAGACAGCATGTATAGACAGTATGAGACCGAATGAGACAGAACAAGACAAAACGAGACAGGAGACAGAATGAGACAGAACGAGACAGAACGAGATAGAACTAGACAGAACGAGACCGATCTAGACAGCATGTATAGACAGAATGAGACCGAATGAGACAGAACAAGACAAATAGAGACAGGAGACAGAATGAGACAGAACGAGACAGAATGAGACAGCATGTATAGACAGAATGAGACCGAATGAGACAGAACAAGACAAAACCAGACAGAAGACAGAAGCAAACAGAACGAGACAGAACAAGATAGAACTAGACAGAACAAGACAGATCGAGACAGCATGTATAGACAGAATGAGACCGAATGAGACAGAACGAGACAAAACTAGACAAAACGAGACAGGAGACAGAATGAGACAGAACGGGACAGAACGAGACAGAATGAGACAGAATGAGACAGAACGAGACAGAACGAACGAGACAGAACGAGACAGAATGAGACAGAATGAGACAGAACAAGATAGAACTAGACAGAACAAGACAGATCGAGACAGCATGTATAGACAGAACGAGACAGAACGAGACAGAATGAGACAGAACGAGACAGAACGAGACAGAACGAGACAGAACGAGACAGAACGAGACAGAACGAGACAGAATGAAACAGAATGAGACAGAATGAGAGAACGAAACAGAATGAGACAGAACGAAACAGAATGAGACAGAATGAGACAGAAAGCGTAAATCTTGAGATCATTGCTTCATCTAGATTTCTTTTTTATGATGTACAGACATTTCCACCGTTAGAGCTGAACTTCACCTCCTCAGGAAGACGGAGCAGAGGTCAGCATTTGTTCTACACAACGTTCGTCTCACAAACGCGCGTTCGTCTCACAAACAGCCGCAGACTTTTTACCACCAGCATCGATTTCTGGGGGACGTGAGAAACATGAAACATGGACACATCGTTTTCACTTACGCTCTCGGTAAAAGCTAAATGCATCGTGTGTGTGTGTGTGTGTGTGTGTGTGTGTGTGTGTGTGTGTGTGTGTGTGTGTGTGTGTGTGTGTGTGTGTGTGTGTGTGACCTACTGAGCTCAGACTGACACACAAGCAGGTGAATCCATTCATCTTTTTCATTCGTTTATTCAAAAGAATGTGGACAAAGGGCAAGTCGAGGGACAAAAGCAAACAACCGCTATATGGGGGTGTAATTATTTACTGTCTGAGGGAAAAATGGCTAAAAAAAATCTGTTTAATTTATTAGAAAAAAAAGAAAAAAACATTTTACATTTCAAATAAATGAATAAACAAATAGGTATAAGAAAACAAAAGCAAGCAAACTGAAATATGGGGGTGTAATTATTTACTGGTTTAAAAAATGGTTAAAAAATGGTTAAAAATGGTCAAAAAAAATTTTTAAATATTTTTAAAAATGGTTAAAAATGGTTTAAAGTGGTTTAATAAATTGTTTTAAAATGGTTAAAAATGGTTTAAAGTGGTTTAATAAATTGTTTAAAAATGGTTAAAAATGGTAAAAATGGTTAAAAATGGTTTAAAAATGGTTTTAAAATGGTTTTAAAATGGTTTAAAAAATGGTTAAAAATGGTTAAAATTGTTAAAAAATGGTTAACAAAATGATTAAAAAATATCAATTTTATTTATTAGGAAAAAAGTAAAAACATTTTACATTTGAAATAAATAAATGAACAAATAAGTACAAGAAAGCAAAAGCAAACAACCGCTATATGGGGGTGTAATTATTTACTGTCTGAGGGAAAAATGGGTAAAAAAAAAACTGTTTAATTTATTCGAAAAAAAGAAAAAACATTTTACATTTCAAATAAATGAATAAACAAATAAGTACAAGAAAACAAAAGCAAACAAACTGCGATATGGGGGTGTAATTATTTACTGGTTTAAAAAATGGTTAAAAATATCAATTTCATTTATTAGGAAAAAAGTAAAACATTTTTACATTTGAAATAAATAAATAAACAAATAACTTAAAGCAAACAAATGCCAACAGCTGTTATATGGGATATATGGGATGCTATATTCTGTCTGAGGGAAAATTGATTTTAAAAAAATCTATTTAATTTATTTGGGGAAAAAAGTAAAAAAAATAAAATAAAAGTAAAAAAAAATTCAAATAAACAAACAAATAAATAAATAAACAAATAAGCATAAGATTAAAAAAAAGGTAACTTAAAAAAGCATTTTGGAAATTGTGTCATTTAGTTGAATAGGAGTTGTGTAAATAATGGGTAGATGTGTGTGTAGACGCTGTGTAGAGGTTGTGTAGCTTTTGTTTAGATGCTGTTATAGATTTGCATAGAAGTTGTGCAGACATTGTGTAGATGCCGGTGTCAAAGTGTTATAAATTCCTGTGTAGAATTGTGTAGAAGTTGTATAAACATTGTGTAAATACCTGTGTAGATGCTGTAGAGATACATTGTGAAATTGTGTAGACGGATGTGGCGAAGTTGTGTAGACGGATGTGGAAAACTTGTGTAGACGGATGTGGAAAAATTGTGTAGACCAGGGGTCACCAACGTGGTGCCCGTGGGCACCAGGTAGCCCCCAAGGAGCACATGAGTAGCTCTCAGGCTTGCTATAAAAAGTGCACAACTCATCAGTGAGATGCGTCTATAATGTAAAATGTAGTTAATTCGTTGTTGATAGTCACTGTCAAGTGTATTTACATAGATAAATGAGTATCATTAATAATAATAATAATAATAATAATATATAACTAAAGGTAAATTTGTTATTTCAGAGGAGTATTTCAAACTGGTAGCCCTTTATATGACTCGGTGTCCATGTAGTAGCTCTCAGTTACAAAAAGGTTGGTGATCCTGGTGTAGACGGATGTGGAGAAATTGTGTAGACGGATGTGGAGAAATTGTGTAGACGGATGTGGAAGTTGTGTAGATGGATGTGGAGAAATTGTGTAGATGGATGTGGAGATTGTGAAATGTGGATGTGGAAATTGTGTAGACGGATGTGGAAAAATTGTGTAGATGGATGTGGCAAAGTTGTGTAGACGATGGATGTGGATGTGGAAAAATTGTGTAGACGGATGTGGAAAAATTGTGTAGACGGATGTGAAAAAATTGTGTAGACGGATGTGGAAAAATTGTGTAGACGGATGTGGAGAAATTGTGTAGACGGATGTGGAAAAATTGTGTAGATGGATGTGGCAAAGTTGTGTAGACGGATGTGGAAAAATTGTGTAGATGGATGTGGAGAAATTGTGTAGACGGATGTGGAGAAATTGTGTAGACGGATGTGGAAAAATTGTGTAGATGGATGTGGCAAAGTTGTGTAGACGGATGTGGAAAAATTGTGTAGATGGATGTGGCAAAGTTGTGTAGACGGAAAAATGTGGAAAAATTGTGTAGACGGATGTGGAGAAATTGTGTAGACGGATGTGGAAAAATTGTGTAGATGGATGTGGAGAAATTGTGTAGACGGATGTGGAGAAATTGTGTAGACGGATGTGGAAAAATTGTGTAGACGGATGTGGAAAAATTGTGTAGATGGATGTGGAGAAATTGTGTAGATGGATGTGGAGAAATTGTGTAGATGGATGTGGAGAAATTGTGTAGACGGATGTGGCAAAGTTGTGTAGACGGATGTGGAAAAATTGTGTAGATGGATGTGGAGAAATTGTGTAGATGGATGTGGAGAAATTGTGTAGATGGATGTGGAGAAATTGTGTAGATGGATGTGGAGAAATTGTGTAGATGGATGTGGAGAAATTGTGTAGACGGTTGTGGAGAAATTGTGTAGACGGATGTGGAAAAATTGTGTAGATGGATGTGGCAAAGTTGTGTAGACGGATGTGGAAAAATTGTGTAGATGGATGTGGCAAAGTTGTGTAGACGGATATGGAAAAATTGTGTAGACGGATGTGGAAAAATTGTGTAGACGGATGTGGAGAAATTGTGTAGACGGATGTGGAGAAATTGTGTAGACGGATGTGGAGAAATTGTGTAGATGGATGTGGAGAAATTGTGTAGATGGATGTGGAGAAATTGTGTAGACGGTTGTGGAGAAATTGTGTAGACGGATGTGGAAAAATTGTGTAGATGGATGTGGAGAAATTGTGTAGACGGATGTGGAAAAATTGTGTAGACGGATGTGGAAAAATTGTGTAGATGGATGTGGAGAAATTGTGTAGACGGATGTGGAAAAATTGTGTAACGGATTGGATTTGTAGACGGTGGAAAAATTGTGTAGACGGATGTGGAGAAAAAAAAAATGTTGTGTAAGGTTTTTTTGATGTTAGACGGATTGTGTAGACGGATGTGGCAAAGTTGTGTAGACGGATGTGGAGAAATTGTGTAGACGGATGTGGAAAAATTGTGTAGATGGATGTGGCAAAGTTGTGTAGACGGATGTGGAAAAATTGTGTAGACGGATGTGAAAAAATTGTGTAGACGGATGTGGAGAAATTGTGTAGACGGATGTGGAAAAATTGTGTAGATGGATGTGGAGAAATTGTGTAGACGGATGTGGAGAAATTGTGTAGACGGATGCGGAAAAATTGTGTAGACGGATGTGACGAAGTTGTGTAGATGTTGATGATTAAAGACACACCATTACATTCTGCAATGGGGACGAAAATTGACTTCAGTCCATCTACACTGCCGTGTCCTTCACTCTCACACACATACCACTGCATTACGGCACACAACTTACACACTGCATTAAACACACACACACACACACACACACAAACACACACACACACACACACACACACACACACAACGTTAACCATCTGTTTCTCTTCTCTCTGGTTTTTACTCACCTTTATAGACACAAGATAAGATAATAATATATCATTATCCTGACATCTCTCTTTTTTCCCTGTCCTTCTACCTTTCTTCATTTTTCTTTCCCTTTTCTCCCCCTCTCTCTTTCATCCTCCACTGACTTCTATCCATTTCCCTTTCTCTCTCTCTCTCTCTCTCTCTCTCTCTCAACCATTTCATAAATCCTTCCTTCTCTCTCTCTTTTTCTCCCACTTTTTAATTATTCGTGTCTTTATCTTTCTTTCCTTCTTACTTTAACTTCATATATCCGTTACTCTTTTCCTCCTTTTTCGGAAGGAGAGAGAGATCTACCAGATTTGGAGGGTGTGATGTGGAGCAATGCGTTGGAGCTAATTAAAGCTGGGATGTACAGAGTTAAGGACAGAGAGACAGACGGAGAGAGAGAAAGAGCGTGAGTGAGAGAGACAGTAAGCTGAGAAACGCTGAGAGACTTCTAGAGACACTGAGAGAGGCTTGGAGACACTGAGAGACAAAAAGAGACTCTGAGAGACATTTAGAGATACTAAGAGAAGCTGATTGATGCTAAGAGACACTGAGAAATTGAGAGACATTTAGAGACAGTGAGAGAGTCTCAGTGTCTCCAAGGCTCTATCAGTGTCTCTCGAAGTCTCTCAGCATTTCTCAGCTCAGTGTCTCTCAGTCTCTCAATGTCTCTCAGTGTTTATCAGCTCAGTGTCTCTCAGTGTCTCTCACTGTCTCTCAAAGCCTCTCAGCGTTTCTCCGCTCAGTGTCTCTCAGTGTCTCCAAGCCTCTCTCAGTGTCTCTCAAAGTCTCTCAGCATTTATCAGCTCAGTGTCTCTCAGTCTCTCAATGTCTCTCAATGTCTCTCAGTGTTTATAAGCTCAGTTTGTCTCACTGTCTCTCAAAGTCTCTCAGCGTTTCTCCGCTCAGTATCTTTCAGTGTCTCCAAGCCTCTCTCAGTGTCTCTCAGTCGCTCAATGTCTCTCAGTGTTTATCAGCTCAGTGTCTCTCAGTGTCTCTCACTGTCTCTCAAAGTCTCTCTCTCAGCGTTTCTTTCAATCTTTCTTTCTCCGCTCAGTGTCTTTCAGTGTCTCCAAGCCTCTCTCAGTGTCTCTCAGTCGCTCAATGTCTCTCAGTGTTTATCAGCTCAGTGTCTCTCAGTGTCTCTCACTGTCTCTCAAAGTCTCTCAGCGTTTCTCTGCTCAGTGTCTTTCAGTGTCTCCAAGCCTCTCTCAGTGTCTCTCAAAGTCTCTCAGCATTTATCAGCTCAGTGTCTCTCAGTCTCTCAATGTCTCTCAGTGTTTATAAGCTCAGTTTCTCTCACTGTCTCTCAAAGTCTCTCAGCGTTTCTCCGCTCAGTGTCTCCAAGCCTCTCTCAGTGTCTCTCAAAGTCTCTCAGCATTTATCAGCCTAGTATCTCTCAGTGTCTCAATGTCTCTCAGTGTTTATAAGCTCAGTCTCTCTCACTGTCTCTCAAAGTCTCTCAGCGTTTCTGCGCTCAGTGTCTCTCATCATCCCCCAACACCTATCAGTGTCTCAACAGCTTTTAGCATCTATTGGTGCCTCTCAACGTCTCCCAGCGTCTCTCAGATTCTCCTGGTGTCTTTCAGCACCTCCAAGCGTCTCTAAGCGTCTCTCAGACACGTCTCTCAGTGTCCCTCTCTGTATCTCTCAGCCAAGTGTGTGTCCATTATTGGCTTTATATTTGTATATTTGTGGTCTGTATAGTTCCATATGCCATGTTTTAAAAAAAGAGAGAAATTTGGAAAGAGAGAGAGAGAGAGAGAGGGATAGAGAGAGAGGGAGAGAGAGAGAGAGGGAGAGAGAGAGGGAAGTTTTCACCTCGCAAATGTGTTCTTTGTGTGAAGTTTCTCAGATTCAGAAACAGACGCACTTATCATTTCAGCCATGAGGCTTAGAATTCCAGCCCAGAGTGCTCTTTAGAGGAGAGAAAGAACAGCTTTAGAGCAATTCTCTCTTTATTCTCTGCACTTTATCTTTATTTATCCTACTTCCTGTTTTGTTTGGGTTCTCTCTCTCTCTCTCTCTCCTCTCTCTCTCTCTCTCTTCTCTTTCTCTTCTCTCTCTCTCTCTCTCGTATTTAAAAAAAAACCTCTCTCTTGCACATCGTATAGCTGACCTTTAGAAGTCTTTTTGGATTTTGTGTATATAATAGAGAGAACATCCATTAGAGCTCTCTCTCTTTCTCTCCCCCTCTCCCTCCCTCTCTCTCTCTCGCCATTTCTTTCTTTGTATTGAGGAACCACATGAAAAAAGGCGTCTCGTTGAGTTTCTGCGCTGCCTCTGGGGCTGATAAGCTTTCATAAATAAACACATATTCGCAGCAGAGCGAAGGGGAAGTTCACTCGAACCGCCCACACGACTAACTTCCATCTGAAAAAGAAAGAAAGAAAGAAAGAAAGAAAGAAAGGGGGAAAAATGTATCAAACGGCTTTCACACTTCAGATGGATGATTTTAAAGCATTATAAAGTTTACACTGGCAATGCAGTTTTAAATACTTAGGGTTTTTTTTTTTTTTGAGATATGAATAAAAATGTTCAAAATATTTTTCCGGGGCACGGTGGCATAGTGGCCTCACACCGCCAGGCTCCGGGTTCGATTCCCGTCTCGGCCATGTGTGTGTGGAATTTGCATGTTCTCCTTCTGCATGTGCTTTCTCTTCTATTTCTCCCCGTGCCTCAGGAGGTTTTTCTCCAGGTTCTCTGGTTTGCTCCCCGGTCCAAAAACATGCACGGTAGGCACACACCCTAGTGTGTGAGTGTGTGTCCCCTGTGATGGGTTGGCATTCCATCCAGGGTGTATGCCCATAGACGCCTGAGATACGCACAGACTCTCTCCGTGACCCGAGGGAAGATCGGATATAGCGGTAGAAAATGAATGAATTAATGAAAATATTCTTACTTTTGTTTTCTTTTGCAGTTGACAACAAAAACTAGATCTAACACAAAATACAAAAATTCTTCCGGACCAATAATTCATTTTTGATGTCACCACAAGTCTTTTTTCCCCCCCAAAACAAATCGGATCAATTGGAAGCCCCGCTACGGAGCTTGATGATTTTGTTTTCTGCTTTTCGCACGCTGTGTCACTCTGAGAACAATCCATTTGTGCTTCTATCAGGGGAAAAAATCCCATTTCTGGAATAGCTGGAAGCCCCATTTTATTCAAAGCTAAAAGTAAATGAGGCAGGAGAAGCCTCCGGGTTTCCCCGAGCGCCGTGTGAGCTCATTATAACAACACAGTACATTCACATCATATACTAATTTCCAGAATCATTTCACTTCTCTTACATCACCAAAAATTCGATCTATCTATCTATCTATCTATCTATCTATCTATCTATCTATCTATCTATCTATCTGTCTGTCTGTCTGTCAGTCTGTCGATCAGTCTGTCTATCTATCTTGTACGTCACCCCCTGGATAAGGGCATCTGCTAAATATACCGCAAATGTAAATTTTGTCTATCTATTCTATCTATCATCTATCTATCTATCTATCTATCTATCTATCTATCTATCTATCTATCTATCTATCTATCTATCTATCTATCTATCTATCTGTCTGTCGGTCTGTATGCCTATCTATCTATCTATCTATCTATCTATCTATCTATCTATCTATCTATCTATCTATCTATCTGACTGTCTGTCGGTCTGCCTATCTATCTATCTATCTATCTATGCTATCTATCTATCTATCTATCTATCTATCTATCTATCTATCTATCTATCTATCTATCTATCTATCTATCTATCTATCTATCTATCTATCTATCTATCTATCTATCTGTCTGTCGGTCTGTATGCCTATCTATCTATCTATCTATCTATCTATCTATCTATCTATCTATCTATCTATCTATCTATCTATCTATCTATCTATCTATCTATCTATCTATCTATCTATCTATCTGTCTGTAGGTCTGTATGCCTATCTATCTATCTATCTATCTATCTATCTATCTATCTATCTGTATCTGTCTGTCTGTCTGTCTGTCTGTCTGTCTATCTATCTATCTATATCTGTCTGTCTGTCTATCTATCTATCTATCTATCTATCTCTATCTATCTATCTATCTATCTATCTATCTATCTATCTATCTATCTATCCCATCCATCCATCCATCCATCCATCCATCTATATTTATCTGTCTGTCTGTCTGTCTGTCTGTCTATCTATCTATCTATCTGTCTGTCTATCTATCTATCTATCTATCTATCTATCTATCTATCTATCTATCTATCTATCTATCTGCTATCTATCTATCTATCTATCTATCTATCTATCTATCTATCTATCTATCTATCTATCTATCTATCTATCTATCTATCTATCTGTCTGTCTGTCTGTCTGTCTATCTATCCATCCATCAATCCACCCACCCACCCACATGGAACTTTATCATATTTTATATCAATGCTAAGATAAATAACTATTAAGTACAAGATGTTAAGAAAATAATAAAAATAATAATTAAATATAATGAAATAATAATGAATAAATGCACATGTATAATAGCTATCAGTATTAAAAACTGCAAACACAAACTCATGAATAAACAATGAAATATATTCAAACATAAATAACTGGAATAGTATCCAACTTAAAAAATAATTACACATCTATATTACTAACTCTCTCTCTCTTTATATATATATATTTTTTCCCGTGCCCCTATATATAGATATCGTGCCCCTATATATATATATATATATATATATATATATATATATATATATATATATATATATATATATATATAGGGGCACGGTGGCGTAGTGGTTAGCACGTCGTTCGCCTCACACCGCCAGGCTCCGGGTTCGATTCCCGTCTCGGTCATGTGTGTGTGGAGTTTGCATGTTCTCCCCGTGCCTCAGGGGGTTTTTTTCTCCGGGTGCTCCGGTTTTCCTCCCCCGGTCCAAAAACATGCACGGTAGGTTGATTGGCACCTTGGAAAATTGTCCCTAGTGTATGAATGTGTGTGTGAGTGAGTGTGTGCCTTGCGATGGGTTGGCATTCCATCCAGGGTGTATCCTGCCTTAATGCCCATAGACGCCTGAGATAGGCACAGGCTCCCCGTGACCCGAGAGAAGATCGGATAAAGCGGTAGAAGATGAATGAATGAATATATATATGGTAGAAGTATAGATAGCAGGGTTTAAAAAGACTTCTGTAGAAGCTTAAGTATCAACTCAAGCGTTTTACTCAAGCGTAAAAGTGTAAATGTACTGGAATATAAAATTAATAAAACTCAATAAAACGTAATAAAAATATTTGTAAAAATAATTACTCCAGTAAAGTATAGATACCCAAAATTTCTACTTAAATATGATAACTTCATTAACTGGCATCTCTGCTAATATCTATCTATAATTATAGTCAATTGTAATATTGTATATATATATATATATATATATATATATATATATATATATATATATATATATATAAAACTCCAGTTAAATCAAAACGTCTTAAACACGCAGTAAAACACTGAGTTTCCCGGCTGAACGAACACATTTAATGTGTCCGCTGTGTACGGATCCGTGTGCGAAACGTTTTCGCTCCTGTCAAATGCCGTCGTTTTCTATTCGCAACAAAACTCTCAGTTCAGCAGTTTTAAGCACGAGTCATGTGTGCAGAGATCTCACACACTCCTCCTGCCCCGCACGGAGATGTGTAAATGTGGAATTCACGCTGCATCTAAACATTGTCATTTAATAACTCCTGACACACACACACACACACACACCGTGTCAAAAAGCTGATGTCATCTTCACATCTGAATATTCATATTTTTTATGTATTTCCTCCTGCCAACTTTCTTTCTTAGTAAGGAAGAAAACCCAGTGTGATACCGTTAAACACTAGGATGGAGTCACGAGACAGTCGGCTCACTGTTACAACCCGGCAGTTTCTACGTTTTCCATCAGATGAGGCACAATGGTTTAGTGGTTAGCACGTTCGCCTCACACCTTCAGAATCCGGGTTCGATTCCCGTCTCGGCCATGTGTGTGTGTGTGGAGTTTGCATGTTCTCCCCGTGCCTCCGGGGGTTTTTTTTCTCCGGGTTCTCCGGTTTCCTCCTTTTCCTCCCCGGTCCAAAAACATGCATGGTAGGTTGATTGGCACCTTGGAAAATTGTCCCTAGTGTATGAATGTGTGTGTGTGTGTGTGTCCTGTGATGGGTTGGCATTCCATCCAGGGTGTATCCTGCCTTAATGCCCATAGACGCCTGAGATAGACACAGACTCCCCGTGACCCGAGGGAAGATCGGATAAAGCGGTAGAAGATGAATGAATGAATGAATGAATGGCACAAAGGAACTTTTTTATTACAAACATCCTACAACTGGATAGATCTAATAACATTATATGGGGAGGAAAGAAAAAACGCCCTCTCTTGGGACCATGATACACTTTTGGAGTGTGATTGTGGAGATTTTAGGAAAATCATTCCGACATGTGTATAGTCAGGTAGTGATGTAGGTGAGGTGAGACGGCCTGGGGCCCCAGGGAGGGGTTGGGATAGGGGGTTGGATTAGCGTTCACACTCATCCCAAACATGCTCAAGAGATCTTCCACTCCAGCCCATGCAAAGCAGGTGTTTATGGAGGTGACCTGGTGTACAGGGACGTTGTCATGCTGAAACCGGTTTGGCTCATATTTCATATTTCATACGGCAGTGGTAACAGTTCAGGGATGAACTACAAAAGTCTGGTGTCCCAGTACTTTTGAATGGGAAAAAAATGCATGGTGTGGACGACAAAAAAAAAACAAAACACAGATTTTATTTAGGGGAGGGGTGTGTATCAGTGATTTCACTCGCTGGGCTACTGATCGGAAGGGTTCGGGGGTTCAACCGGAATCACCAAGCTGCCACCCTTGGGTCCTTGAGCAAGGCCCTTAACCCTCTGTGCTCCAGGGGGCGCCATATAATGTCTGACCCCAACTTAAAAATATATATATATATATATATATATAAATAAAGACTCTTCTATTCTATACACTTGTTCCTCGTTTCCCATGCATGGAGCGTCCAAATCTCGTTTTCATCCCTGTGTGTGTGTGTGTGTGCGTTTCTGTTTTTAATCCTACTGATGGAGTGTTCGATGACGAGTGACCCGAGGGCAGCACACGGTTCAATGTGCGCGCCGTTGCCACGGTAATGCTAATTGCAAATAATCCGGTGTTCGATGTTAATAATGCGGCGAAGGACCAAAAGTGGTGTATCCATGGCAGTGAAGGTGAACTTCACACACTATCCTGTGTAACTCTTGATTTGAAGCTCTTTGGTGTGTGTGTGTGTGTGTGTGTGTGAGAGAGAGAGAGTCAGAGAGAACTGTGCTGTTTCTTTCTTTGTGTACATTATTATTATTATTA
The DNA here is from genome assembly GCA_030449085.1 of Kryptopterus vitreolus. Lineage (NCBI taxonomy): Eukaryota > Metazoa > Chordata > Actinopteri > Siluriformes > Siluridae > Kryptopterus > Kryptopterus vitreolus. The sequence goes on along the minus strand of JACRUU010000019.1, from coordinate 3,507,322 downwards.
TTATTATTATTGGAATATTTATCCTGTGCACGAATCGAAAGGATATTTAGAGTGTGCGGTTTACATGCGAAACAAAAACAAAGGTATTAATTTCATTGATGTGAATTCATCATAAATATGCATGAATCAGAATCGGCGTTATGTGGGATAAATGTGTATTTGTATCTTCATGCAATATGTTGAGTTTAGTATTATTTTTCAAGAGCTTTCTTTACATGCTGATTGCAAGTGGCTTTGGAATTGAATTTGCATATGCAAATGATATAAAAACGGGGCACGGTGGTTTAGTGGTTAGCACGTTCGCCTCACACCGCCAGGGGTCCGGGTTCCATTCCCGTCTCGGCCATGTGTGTGTGGAGTTTGCATGTTCTCCCCGTGCCTCAGGAGGTTTTTCTCCGGGTTCTCCAGGTTCTCCGGTTTCGTCCTTGTGTTTAAATTTTGTCATTGTGTTGTACTACATGTTCGTACCCGTTTTCACACTTATCTTGTGTGTGTGTTCATTCTTTCATTCATCTTCATTCATCTTCTACCTCGGGTCACGGGGAGTCTGTGCCTATCTCAGGCGTCTATGGGCATTAAGGTAGGATACACCCTGGATGGAATGCCAACCCATCCCAGGACACACACACACATTCATTCATTCATTCATTCATCTTCTACCGCTATATCTGATCTTCCCTCGGGTCACGGGGAGCCTGTGCCTATCTCAGGCGTCTATGGGCATTAAGGCAGGATACACCCTTCATGGAATGCCAACCCATCGCAGGGCACACACACACACACAATCACACACACATTCATACACAAGGGACAATTTTCCAAGGTGCCAATCAACCTGGCCACTGATTAATCACCAACCTAAAGAAACCAAACGAGCGATACAAACGAGTCTGCTGTTTTTTATCGCACGGGTTCTTGCTGTCACATGCAATACGCTTTGCTTTCACCACCTGTCCTGAGCAGAATACACACGTACCGTACCGAGTCTCGGTCCGAACCGTAAACACAAACTCAGTTTGTGTCCTCTCAGTATAAATGTAATCAAACAGCAGGAGGGTAAAACAAACCATCTAGAGATAGAGGAACTCATTTTTAATTATATTTTATTCAGTAATGTGCAGAAGTGAATAGTAGCGATTATATGTACTTTAAATAAGATGGTCTATTTGTGTATTTAAGAAAAAAAATTAAAAAATATTTTATTTTCTGTAGGTTTTGTTTCCAGTACTACATTTTCATTTATCCATTACTGAATATAAATAAATAAATACATTTAAAAAATTATGGATAATGTAAACAAAATGTAGCATCATAAATTACCCTTATAACATGATGTTAAAAAACTACATGTAAAAAAATAACAACTTACAGTATTCAATTTCACTTTAAGTACATTTTTTAAGTAGCTACTTGCTACTTTTAGTCGTTTTATAGTTTTTTCTTTTATTTTCAATCCAGAAACATTTCATTGAAGAAACATTATTTTTACCTGAGTAGAATATTGCATTACTCTTTCCACCTCTGCTAATGTGCCCTTTATTTCTCTGGAGTGGTGTTTAAGATAGTCAAAAAAAAAAAAAAAAAAAAAAAAAAAATATATATATATATATATATATATATATATATATATATATATATAAAATCAATTATAAAATGGTTCAGATGAAGGAAAAAAATGTCACAGATGACCTTCAAAGTAAGACATTTTGAGTGAAGAGAATTCAAGTCGAGTGGATTCATTGTCATTTCCGCTGTGCAGAGTGGGTGCAGTATAAAAGGAACAGGACTGAGGTAATACATAAAATCACGTGAATTTACAATAGTCACGACAAAATTAACTAGAACCACACACACAACACACACACACACACACACACACACACAGCGGGGCATGGTGGCTTAGTGGTTAGCACGTTCGCCTCACACCGCCAGGGTCCGGGTTCGATTCCCGTCTCCAAAAACATGCACGGTAGGTTGATTGGCACCTTGGAAAATTGTCCCTTGTGTATGAATGTGTGTGTGTGTGTGTGATTCTGAGTGTGTGTGTGCCCTGCGATGGGTTGGCATTCCATCCAGGGTGTATCCTACCTTAATGCCCATAGACGCCTGAGATAGGCACAGACTCCCCGTGACCCGAGGGAAGATCAGATATAGCGGTAGAAGATGAATGAATGAATGAATGAATGTGTGTGTGTGTGTGTCCTGGGATGGGTTGGCATTCCATCCAGGGTGTATCCTACCTTAATGCCCATAGACGCCTGAGATAGGCACAGACTCCCCCCGTGACCAGAGGTAGAAGATGAATGAAGATGAATGAAAGAATGAACACACACACAACATAAGTGTGAAAACGGGTACGAACATGTAGTACAACACAATGACAAAATTTAAACACAAGGACGAAACCGGAGAACCTGGAGAACCCGGAGAAAAACCTCCTGAGGCACGGGGAGAACATGCAAACTCCACACACACATGGCCGAGATGGGAATCGAACCCTGGCGGTGTGAGGCGAACGTGCTAACCACTAAACCACCGTTCCCCTGCTATAGCAATCAATAAAGTGTAATATTTAGATAAAGAGTTTACATCTCTAATTCCCATTTATTGGTACTATTATTATTACTAGTAACATGAACGTGAATGCTGAGTGTGTGTATGTGTGTGTGTGTGTGTGTGTGTGTGTGGGCTTAAGTGGCAAATGGGAGCTCAGGACGCTGCTAAGATGTTGGACTTTTGATCAGAAGTTCAAATCCCAGCACCACCAATTTGGCCCCTGCTGGGTCTCCGACCTTCAACGTCCCTTCATCTGTAAGAACTCGTGCGTCTGCTAAATCCCAAAAATGAAAAAATGTAATGTCTGTATAAATTGATGTATATTCCAGTCTCAGCTCTACATTTTCCCCAAGATCCTGACCGGGATTTCGTGAATGAAATATGAATCTGCAGCTACGCAAGAAGAATCCGATTCCTTTTTATGGCTTTCTAAGAAATAACGATAGTCTGGAGGCAGATCAGGGGAAATGACAATGCTGTACCGATCATTTAATAAGAGGGAAAACACTACAGGGCAATTTTACAGGCGCACATCAGGCGGACCTCCTGCCTGAACAGGGATTACGTGTGGAGAATCTCCCATCGCCGCCGCCGCCGCCATTTACTTTAATGCGCTACAATACGCAGGGGGGGTATGTGTGTGTGGGTGTGTGTGTGTGTGGGTGGTGGGGGATGGGGGTTGGCGGAACCAATTTGAAACTTTAGTCACCACTGTTCTGGGATCTGTGCTTGTGGAGATTTGTGCTCATTCAGCCACAAGGGTGTCAGTAAAGTCAGCTAGTGATGCAGGTGAGGGGGTCCCTAGGGTGCAGTCGGCATTCACAAGCGTCCTGTTTAATAGAGTTGTGGTCAGAGTTTACAGATCTGCTAACCCGTGTAAAGCATGTCTTCATTTGTGCACAAGCTAGATACGGTTTGAGAGTCATAGTATAAGTGAAAGGGAAAACCGAACGCTCCTGCATCTTTAAGACATTTTATATAATTGTGTAACTTGTGTAACAGTATAGAAATCTAAAAAATTATACATACAAAATATTCACACAGATTTTTATGTGAAATTATGTAACGTTTTCCTTTCTGATGAAATCATTAACATTCATATCCGATCTTCCCTTGGGTCACGGGGAGTCTATCTCAGGCGTCCATGGGCATTAAGGCAGGATACACCCTGGATGGAATGCCAACCCATCACAGGACACACACACACACACATTCAAACACATTCATACACTAGGGACAATTTTTCCAAGGTGCCAATCAACCTACCGTGCATGTTTTTTTTGGACCGGGGGAGGAAACCGGAGAACCCGGAGAAAAACCCCCTGAGGCAACGGGGAGAACATGCAAACTCCACACCACACACACATGGCCGAGACGGGAATCGAACCCGGATCCTGGCGGTGTGAGGCGAACGTGCTAAGCACTACGCCACCGTAAATATGTAAACGTAATGAAAATGATTCGTGGAATGATTTATTAGATATGATTCGGGTTTTAGACAGAGAAATATTCCAAAGCTAAACTGTTTTTGGAGAAAATAATCAACAACAACAACAACAACAACAAGCAACAGCAACAGCAAAATAAAAATGTAAAATAAATTTTTTGTTTGTTTTATTCCCGCTAAAAAATTTTTTTTCATTATGTGGTAACATTTTCAGTAGATTTTATATATATATATATATATATATATATATATATATAAAAACCTTTTCTTCCAATTATTATTATTATTAGTAGTAGTAGTATCAGTAGTAGTATAATAATGCTACGCACGGAATATAAATCTATATGTAATTAGAAACAGCCATGACCCTGTGTGTGTGTGTGTGTGTGTGTGTGTGAGTGAGAAAATGTGGAATAAATGTGCCTGCACTGGACTGATAAAGAAAGAAGAAAATATAAACAGGCCCAGACATCAGGCTATCAGGAGAAACCCTGTTTCATTCAAAGTTTATTTTTCATATTAAAAAGGTGAAGGTTTATAAGAGGTGGGGAAGGCTGGAGACTTATTCCATGTGAAAGGAATCCTGAACCGACATGGCTACCATGCCATACTCATCGGGTCAACAAAACGATGAGCCGGAGCAATGCATATGTTTATTTTGAGAGTGTGTAAAGTAGTTTTTTCAACCATAATAAAGTGGAACATTTGGACATTAATCGTTTTTTTTAAAGAGGTGGAAAGTAACGAATTATATTTATTCCTGTAATTGAGTTGTTTTTGTGTTTTTTAATAAAATATGTAATTTTACTTACGTATGTTTTGTTTGAGGGGCACACGGTGGTTTAGTGGTTAGCACGTTCGCCTCACACCGCCAGGGTCCGGGTTCGATTCCCGTCTTGGCCATGTGTGTGTGGAGTTTGCATGTTCTCCCAGTGCCTCAGGGGGTTTTTTCTCCGGGGTTTTCCGGTTTCCCCCCAGTCCAAAAACGTACATGGTAGGTTGATTGGCACCTTGGAAAATTGTCCCTAGTGTATGAATGTGTGTGTCCTGTGATGGGTTGGCATTCCATCCAGGGTGTATCCTGCCTTAATGCCCATAGACGCCTGAGATCGGTACAGGCTCCCGGTGACCCGAGGGAAGATCGGATAAAGCGGTAGAAGATGAATGAATAAATGGATGAATGTTTCGTTTGAAAATATTGTACGTGGCTACATTTGAAATCATATTCGTTATGAGTATAAATAAATAAATAAATAAATAAATAAATAAATAAATAAAATCGCACCCCGGAAACCTGCCGCAACGGTTGATTGATGGGCGGGGCGATCAAACTCGCCAAACTCACAGGAACGATGGAGACGGACAAAACAGATGCAGTGATGCAGGAGCCGTCGAAATCGTCGAATGTGCTTCGGTATTTGACGCTATTTTCGTCATTTGCGTGAGATGAAAATACCGCAAATCTTCCCAGTAGGGGTAAGATCAGCATTTCTCAAATAGAGCTTGAACCCAACCCCCCGCCCCCCCCCCCGCCCCTCCCTGTCAACAATTCATGACATAGAAACAGCAACCGAGCAAAAAATACTTTCATTCATAAAATGTGTACCTGCAAATAAAAACAACTTGTTTGACATTTATATTCCCGTGTCTATTTGTGAACGACACTAGAACCCCTGCTACACTACACCCCTGCTTTTAAACAAAGGAACGGGTAACTTTTATAGTGGGTACATTTTTAATGAGCTACTTTTTACTTTTATCTGAGTAAAAACTTGTACAGTAAGATACGTTTTTAATCCGTTCCAGACACGGCATCGTAACATGATTTTGACGTATCTTGAACAATAGAACTTATGGGAATTAATTAATCCGTTAATTAATTCATTCATTCATCTTCTACCGCTTTATCCGATCTTCCCTCGGGTCACGGGGAACCTGTGCCTATCTCAGGCGTCTATGGGCATTAAGGCAGGATACACCCTGGATGGAATGCCAACCCATCGCAGGACACACACACACACACATTCATACACTAGGGACAATTTTCCAAGGTGCCAATCAACCTACCGTGTATGTTTTTGGACCGTGAGGAAACCGGAGAACCCGGAGAAAAACCCCCTGAGGCACGGGGAGAACATGCAAACTCTACACACACACATGGCCGAGACGGGAATCGAACCCGGAACCTGGCGGTGTGAGGCGAACGTGCTAACCACTAAGCCACCGTGCCCCCTCCGTTAATTAATTAAGCATCAAAATTTCATATAACTTATTAAAAACAGGTTAGTAAGCAGATAAGAAACAAAGAGAAACACAACATGTTACATATAAATAAAAAAGCATAAATAATAACAATAAATGAAAGAAAAATGCAACTTTATTTACCATGCAACTGACGTGACTTCAGCGGTGGCGAGCGCAGGGGGAGGCATGACGAGGAGGCAGAGGCAAGAGGCGGAGGCAGGCGTAGGCAGCGGATATGAAAACTTAAATGTAACTGTACAGTTACTGTGCTCACTGCTGTACAATACGTAAATTAAAATGTAATAAATTTAATAGTAAACACTTACAATAATGATTTCTGACCAATAGCAGACCAGCATTTTAGTGACGTAGTCACGCCTACAGGCGTCTGCGCACACCCTCGAAATTTGAATCATCGAGAGAGATATCGGTGACGTATCACGGGACCGAAAAATCTTGGTATTCCGTGTCGTATCGTGAAGCATCGTATCCCGGAGTCCTACTGTACTTGAGTACAATGTCACGGAAGTAACAGTCCATTTACTTAAGTACAAAATGTTATGGGAGGGGGTGTAACTCAGTGGTCTAAGGTGCTGGGCTGCTGATGGGAAGATCCGGGTTCGAGCCCTGGTACATGGCCAAGCGGCCCCCATTGGGTCCTTGAGCAAGACCCTTAACCCTCTGTCCTCCAGGGGGCGCCGTATCATGGCCGTCCCTGCTCTCTGACCCCCAGCTGGGAATTTCACTGTGCTGTAATGTATATGTAACAAATAAATCCTATTCTCTCTCTATTACTTTGTTTGTTTACTAAACGTTAATTGTACCGCTATATGACTTAGTTTGTTGTATAGAAAGATGATTTTAGCCGTGTTGTTGTTGTTCGAGACATTTTATTCGATTTAAACAGTTATTTTAGATTGATATCGTTATTCATAGTCCGTTAGCTTTAGGCCCGGAGGAGGTGAAGATCAAGTTCATGACTGGAAAACAGATATGTGGTTGAAGACCCAAAAAGCACGTCAGGGTCCTTTGTGCTTATTTATTATAAACATTTCTCAGATTGCTGTAACGTGCTCGGGCCCAGGTTTCCCCCGCAGGCGGTCTCTCCAGTTCGTCCAATTACAAAACACGTCTCGCCGATTCGCTTCGGGATTGATCATGTTGATTGGTCCGTTAGGAACGGTGGATGAAACTGTGTGTGTGTGTGGGGGAGGTGGGATGAGGGAAAATAGACGTAATCTTTCAAAGCCCCCCCCCGTTTTCTCTCATGTCCGTCGTTACGTATGAAAGTCTTCATCTCGCCTCTCGTTCCTCGTTTTATGTCCACCGCATGTATAAAAATGACGGGGATGAAGCGATCGATCCGCATCTGCTAAAAGCCCGCGTGAAAGGTTTCACAATTTTAAAAGGACAAGTTGCAAAAACACACACTTTCAAAGTCTCTCGTGAACCGTACTCGCCAACTCTTAACGTGATCAGAGCGTCCCTGAAACGTTTCATTAAACACTCACAATGTCATTTTTCAGCGGTGCACGCTGGATTAGTGGTTAGCACGTTCGCCTCACACCTCCAGGGTCCGGGTTCGATTCCCGTCTCGGCCATGTGTGTGTGTGGAGTTGCATGTTCTCCCCGTGCCTCAGGGGGTTTTTCTCCGGGTTCTCCGGTTTCCTCCCGGTCCAAAAACATGCACGGTAGGTGGATTGGCACCTTGGAAAATTGTCCCTAGTGTATGAATGTGTGCGTGTGTGTCCTGTGATGGGTTGGCATTCCAGGGTGTATCCTGCCTTAATGCCCATAGACGCCTGAGACTCCCCGTGACCCGAGGGAAGATCGGATAAAGCGGTAGAAGATGACTGAATGAATGAATGAATCATGATTAACCATATTTAACAGTGTGGGCGTGAGATAAGGTGGGAGGTGGTGTGTAGCCCAGTGGGTTAAGGTGTTGGACTCTGGACCAGAAGATCACAGGTTCAAATCCCACTAGCATCGAGCTGCCACTAGGGGGCCCTTGAGCAAGGCCCTTAACCCTCAATTGCTCAGTTGTAAGTCGCTCTGGATAAGGGCGTCTGCCTAATGCTGTAAATGGTCCTTCAGTGGTTCATTGGCTAAATACATTGAATGGGATAAAAGAGGGTACGAGGGTTTTAGAAGCCGAAAGTCATTAACCACACGAAGAACGCTCACTACACATACATGTCATTAGTTAATGAGCTATTTCTTTTTCCTATTTTCTTTTTTTCTTTTTCTCTGCAGCTTTTTTTTTGTCCCCGTGCTTTTAAAACACGGCTGGAAGACGAAGCTTGATGGATCCCTCCAGCGGCTGTTATCGCCGCGGTCACCGCGGGTCGCCGCTTAGCGCCGAGACGAACGACCTGAGTGCTACGGAACAACAATAATTGCCTTCCCCGACGATTTTGTGTCATTATTGTTGCTGGAGACGTCACCTGAAAGCCGCCGGGGGGAAAGCGGGACGTAAAGAGGCTCGGCGCTGCGCGGGAAGAGCGCTTCAAGGACGCCCGCTCTTAGAACGTCGCTATACAGACCAGCGAGCACAAAGTGAGGTCGGCTTAAGCGGCGCACTCGGCGCGAGAGCCGCCCACGCCTTCCCTCGGAGTCACACGGGGATTGTTTCCAATCGGCTGGAACCTGAAACTCGGAGAGCAATCGCAACTTCCGTGTGTTTCTATTAAAAACTCAGAGGGACATTTTTTCTCAGATCATGTGGCCATTTTTCAGATAACGCTGGTTTTAGCCATCAAACAAAGATGGAGGACGTGATTGATCGTTATAAATGATCATTGATAAAATGTACAAAATAAATCACTTTGCGGTTAAAGCCAAACTTCCTCTCATCCGTCCATCACTCATCGGCATTGTTTACTTTGTTTACCAATCACTTTTCAGTACTGGTTCCTAAAATCCAATAACTGTTCATCATTGTTTTCTAAGATCCAATCACTGTTCGGCGTTCTTTCAGAACATCCAATCACTGTTCAGCACTGGTTCCCCACGTCCAATATCACTGTTCAGCACTGGTTCAGAACATCCAATCACTGTTCAGCACTGGTTCAGAACATCCAATCACTGTTCAGCACTGGTTCCCCACGTCCAATATCACTGTTCAACATTAGTCCCTAAACATCCAATCACTGTTCAGCACTGGTTCCTCCACGAACATCCAATCACTGTTCAGCACTGGTTCAGAACATCCAATCACTGTTCAGCACTCCCCACTGGTTCAGAACATCCAATCACTGTTCAGCACTGGTTCCCCACGTCCAATATCCCTGTTCAACATTAGTGCCTAAACATCCAATCACTGTTCAGCACTGGTTCAGAACATCCAATCACTGTTCAGCACTGGTTCCCCACGTCCAATATCCCTGTTCAACATTAGTCCCTAAACATCCAATCACTGTTCAGCACTGGTTCAGAACATCCAATCACTGTTCAGCACTGGTTCAGAACATCCAATCACTGTTCAGCACTGGTTCAGAACATCCAATCACTGTTCAGCACTGGTTCCCCACGTCCAATATCACTGTTCAACATTAGTCCCTAAACATCCAATCACTTTTCAGTACTGGTTCAGAACATCCAATCACTTTTCAGTACTGGTTCCTAGCATCCAATCACTGTTCAGCGATCGTCCATAAGATCCAATCATTGTTCAGCACTGGTTCCCCACGTCCAATATCACTGTTCAACATTAGTCCCTAAACATCCAATCACTATTCAGCACTGGTTACTAGCATCCAATCACTTTTCAACACTGGTTCAGAACATCCAATCACTGTTCAGCACTGGTTCCTAGCATCCAATCACTGTTCAGCGTTAGTTCATAACATCCGATCACTGTTCAGCACTAATTCCCCACGTCCAATATCACTGTTCAACATTATTCCCTAAACATCCAATCATTGTTCAGCACTGGCTCCTAGGATCCAATCACCGATTGAAATTGCTTTCTGATATCTAATCTTTAATCTAATCTCCAAGAACCTTATTTATTTACTTATTTCTATTCACTGATCAACATTGTTTGCCAACATAGAATCGCTGATCAGCATTGTTCCCAGCATCCAATTACTAATAAGAATTATTTCTAAATCACTGATCAATGACCGATCTGCATTGGTTCGAATATCCAATCCCTGATTAGACATTAGGAACCAATTCTAATCCTAATATTTTAGGAATATCACATCTTTAGGTGGGGGGGGCAAAAACGTTATATGTACATTGAGAACACTTCTACTGAAAAAATCTTTATTTAAAAAGGAGATGTATTTTAACAATCGCCTGAAGAAAGCATGTAAAGAAATGTTAATATTTACAAACAAACAAAAAAAAACAAAACAAAACTGGGCAGGTATGGAGTTTGTGTAATTTGATGTTTTGTTTTTTTTTTATCCCCCTAAATCTACTGTTAAAGATTAAAATGTGTAAAAAATAATTCTTATTGGTAAACTGATTTAATCAGGAGGGGAAAGTAGATTTACGCTCTGTAGTCTTCTCTCATTCGAAATCAACCTGTCTGGGTGTAGTGGAGGAGTGGACTTCTGAAATGTACTCGTTTACCAAAACAAAAACAAAAACAGACAAAAACTGTACATGAGAAATTGATAAAATGTGGTTTTCCGCGTCGTCTCCGTCCCTCGCCGAACGAACGACTTCATGATTGTGAATGGAGAAAAAAAAAAAAAAAAAAAAAGCGTCCAAGAATTTCATCGGCGGTCCTGAGGCTTTGGAGCGGAAGAGGATTGAAAGGGCGACGGCAGAGCGCTGGGTATTGTATATCCGGCACGGAGACACGGAGACGCAAACGCGGGCGGAAGGGCGAAGGGAGGACGAGGAAGTGCAAGCGTCTCTAGACTGCCGAACGGCGTCTGATGATGAAGGCACCGCGCTGGAGCTGACCCAGATAAATCCTCATCTTCGTACTGTCGCTGGTCTTCCTCACCCAGATCTGCAGGCAAAGCACGCGTGTTAATACAATAATAATCATGTAAACTACACGCACTTTTAATCCATGGAGTCACACCGTATAGGAGCAAAAGTATCGGGACACCAAGCCTCTCCAGATGCATGTGGTTCTAAAGTCGTTCCATCGTTCATCTTTTTATAGGTTTATTATATGGAGATTAAATGTGAAATGGGATGTTCAAAGAAAATCCACAGGGGCAGTTTTTCCGGGTTGCGTTACACAGTACGAGAGCGGCCTCTAGGGGCGAGACGCTGTACTGTTTACTCGCCGTGTCTTTTGAATTCATTTAACTGTTATTTTCTTTACGCAATATTTATTCATATATTTAACATACTCATATTTATTTTCGTATACAACATTTCAACGCTTCAGTGGTGTTATTTTTGTACCAAGTTCAGTATATGTTAAATGGAGTGTTGTTTGTTTAAGCAATATTCATTCATTCATTCATCTTCTACCGCTTTGTATCCGATCTTCCCTCGGGTCACGGGGAGTCTGTGTCCATCTCAGGCGTCTATGGGCATTAAGGCAGGATACACCCTGGATGGAATGCCAACCCATCACAGAACACACACACACACACACACTCATACACTAGGGACAATTTTCCAAGGTGGCAATCAACCTACCGTGTATGTTTTTGGACCGGGAGGAAACCGGAGAACCCGGAGAAAAACCCCCTGAGGCACGGGGAGAACATGCAAACTCCACACACACACATGGCCGAGACGGGAATCGAACCCGGACCCTTTAGGTGTGAGGCGAACGTGCTAACCACTAAACCACCGTGCCCTCTCTTCCGGTGTTTAAACATTATCCGTTTTAAAAATGAAAATCGGTGGTTCTTGGTATTCATTTATAAAAAAAGAGCGTCACCGTCACAGGCGCTTCTTATCGTTATTTTCACGTTAACACGTTTCCTCGTCTCTAAATTCATACATTTTCCATTCACTCGCCGTTTGTGTATCTGACGCGAGATCAATCCTAATACACTTAATAAAGCTGGAAATAATCGTTACAGAGAACTCCTGGGTTTTGCCTGCACTATTGTGATGGAGGTGTGTTTACAAGAAATTGACCGTCCGGCAGCGAGAGCACAGGCGTTAGGGAAATGAAATGGGGCAACAAAAGAGACAAAGGAATGATGTCTGGATCGAGTCGCTTCATATCACTACTAAAACATCGTTGATGTTTACTCCTCATTTTATCAATTATCATTATTATTATTCGCTCTGTGAATTCTGTCACAATGATTACATTATCGACTAATTATATATATAATATATATATATATATATATATATATATATATATATATATATATACATATATACAGACAGACAGACAGAAGGATGTGAGAACGTCTCCATCCACAGAAGATCTGTGTTTACTTCTCCAAGATGGAACAACCTACCAGCCGAGTTCCTTCATAAACACTGTGTGTAAGTGTAACTAGAAGTGTTACTGCTGTTTTAAATTGATTTCTCTTTTCTTCATTCACTGCATTTTGTTCTTTGATGAAAGTAAATGAATGATTAACACTTACATTTTTGAAAGCATTCTTTGTTTACTGCATTTTTTAAACACCTGCCTCAAACTTGTGTATATATGTATATGGACATATATATCATATATATCGTTATCACACCCTTACCGACCATAACGTTACATATGATATATATATATATATATATATATAAATTCATAAAATAATATTACAAGTGATAGGGACACGGTGGCTTAGTGGTCAGGGTCCGGGTTCGTTTCCCGTCTTGGCCGTTTGTGTGTGGGGAGTTTGTGCATGTTCTCCCCGTGCCTCAGGGGGTTTTTCTCCGGGTTCTCCGGTTTCCTCCCGGTCCAAAAACATGCACGGTAGGTTGATTGGCGCCTTGGAAAATTGTCCCTAGTGTGTGAATGTGTGTGTGTCCTGTGATGGGTTGGCATTCCATCCAGGGTGTATCCTGCCTTAATGCCCATAGACGCCTGAGATAGGCACAGACTCCCCGTGACCCGAGGGAAGATCGGATAAAGCGGCGTGTTAGAGCGGTAAGAAGATGAATGAATGAATATTAAAAGTGGCGATCTCATTGTCAGAGTATGCGCATGGAAAAAATATGGAAAAATACGAAAAAAGTAATTATTATCGAACATTATGCAGCATAATTATTATTATTGTGATTTATTATCGAATGTATGACGTCCGGCGTTTCAGCTTCAGGAACCGGATTGCGAAAGGATCCTAAAAGACACGCGATTCTCCAGACGCTGTAGTAGATCAGGCCCCAGTGATTAGATAGAGATTAGTTGAAGCGATTGGACGGTGCACTTTTTCGCCTTCGATCTGTCTGTGTGGGGAAATCGTTATCTGGAAGAGCTGCCGGTGTTGCTTTCACACGAATCAGAGCAGGAAAGGCCCAAAAAAACAACAACAACAACAACACAAACCTCGCTGGTGCCTACAGAACTGATGACGCAGCTGATCTTGGTGTTGTCCTTCGACTCCAGATAAATGGCCTGACTCTTATGGTACCTGCGGACCAGAAAACAAACAAACAAATTAATAACAATAAAAAAAATGTGTGTTCTCTTCAGATCATACAAAAAAAATACACAGCTTTAAATGCAGCACACATTTAATAACGATGTTATTCGTCCTATTACATCACTGCAGCCAGTTTTTATTTGCATTAAATAATTCCACGAATTCTTTGGTACGGTGGTTTAGTGGTTAGCCCGTTCGCCTCACACCGCCAGGGTCCGGGTTCGATTCCAGTCTCGGCCATGGGTGTGTGGAGTTTGCAGGTTCTCCCCGTGCCTCCGGGGGTTTTTCTCCGGGTTCTCCGGTTTCCTCCCCCGGTCCAAAAACATGCACGGTAGGTTGATTGGCACCTTGGAAAATTGTTCCTAGTGTATGAATGTGTGTGTGTGTGTGTGTGTGTGTGTGTGTGCCGTGCAATGGGTTGGCATTCCATCCAGGGTGTATCCTGCCTTAATTCCCATAGACGCCTGAGATAGGCACAGGCTCCCCGTGACCCGAGGGAAGATCGGATAAAGCGGTAGAAGACGAATGAATTTCACGAATTCTATATAAATCACGTTAGAGACGACGTTGTTTACGCCTAAGATATAACGTTTAAGACGGCGAATTTAACCTCCTCCCATCAGAGTCGCGTTCGAGGCAGCTAGAATCGTTTTAAACCCGTTCTATTCCCCCCGCAGACCCTCGCAATTAGGCTCAGTGCTGTAATTAAATAACTATAACTCAGGGCAGAACGTCAACTCTTTTATTTATTTATTTATTTATTTTTAAACATCGAGTTAAAGTGCCGGTGCTCGTACGGTTTCGAGTCGTGTCATTAAAATATAATTAAAATGCTCAGCCTTCGGGTCGTACGTTATCTCTGGGAATAAATCTAGTATGGTGCGAAAAATTTATAAAATAATAATAAAAAAAAATAATTTGAATCAGTGCTATTTATGACTGAAGAATAAGCAATTTTACTTCAATAAATGAATAAATTAATATACATTTTTTTTTAAACCAGTGCTATTTGATGCATCCTGAAAAATAAATAATTTTATGTTGATTTTACTTTCTTTTCCCGTATATTTCTTCATGAATATATTATTGTTATTTTTAGGGGAATATGCACCATTCAAATTAAATTCACTCTTGAAATACATACACCAGGTATAAACACTACATCCCTTAATACAGTGTAGTGTATTATCAGAAACAATGCTAAAATCCTGACAAGATTTCTGAAGGGATCTACCACCACCTCGTGGCTCATGTGGGAAGTACAGCATAAATGAAAAACTCAATTCCATTAAAAAAAAAAGAAAAAGAGAGGAAAAAAAAGTGGTTTAATGATTTCACATAACTTATGTTCAGGTTTAAGCCGATCACGTGCTGTTTTAATGGCTTTCAATTTAATTGGGTGTAATTATGCGAGAGTTTGTTTAAAATTCAGGATTCATTGGAAATGAAACTTTAAAGCCGCCTTTAACTCGTACCATCTTTTATCGTAGTAGAGTTTTCCGTCTTCAATCCGAGCTTCGTAGCGCTGAGTGGGGCTTTCCATGTGCGTGGTCGGGAGGTGTTCAGGAGAGGATGGGGAGACTAAACATTTTTTTTTAAATGCAAATAATGAACAACAACAACAACAACAACAATAAATACATGTCATTTAAAATTAACGTTTTGTAATATTGAAAAATGATCAAACACACCTGGTCTTTTTGGTGATTTGAGCTGTAAGGAGAAGAGGCAGATAAATTGAATTTTTAGAATAAGCTGCTAATTTTCCAAAAAAAAAAAAAAAAAAAAAAAAAAAAAAAAAAAACAAAAAAAAAATGCCAACCCATCACAGGGCACACACAAACACCAAAAAACATCCCCAAACAAAAAAAAAACACCCTGGATGGAAATCCAACCCATCACAGGGCACAACCACACCACACACACACACACATTCACACACCACATTCATACACTAGGGACAATTTTCCAAGGTGCCAATCAACCTACCCTGCATGTTTTTTTGGACCGGGGGGAGGGAACCGGAGAACCCGGAGAAAAAAAACCCCTGAGGCACCAGGGGGGAACATGCCACCAGAACATGCACAGAACATGCAACATCCACACACACATTTTTTACACACGTGACCGAGACGGGAATCGAACCCGGATCCTGGCGGTGTGAGGCGAACGTGTGCTAACCACTAAGCCACCGTGCCCCTATATATATATATATATATATATATATATATATATATATATATATATATATATATATATATATATATATATATATATATATATATATATAATAAAAATTGGAAATAATGGAATATATATCATAATCATAATGACACACCACACGAGCATAAATAAATAAATATGAATTCCCTTTTTTTGGTTAAAAAAAATCTCTCATTATTATTTTGTAAAATCTTCTTACCAACAAATCCAGAAATAAAATAACGTCACCTTGTTTAATGTTCTCAGATCCTCCATTATTTTGTTCTTCTGTGAGCAAGTAGTTTAGCTGAGGTGGGCGGAGGGCGGAGTTAACGATCATGCTTGAGGTCATTATCGCTTGAAATACATTGACCAAATATATATATATATATATATATATATATATATATATATATATATATATATATATATATATATATATATATATATATATATATATATGTATAATTATATAAAATACACTACATTGGTGGAGAGGGGATACGCGAAAACATAATATCCTCTGCAATGTTTATGGCTTTTCCCATGCAGATTTATAGTTCTTCATGCGTTTTAAAGCTAAATCTTTTATTTCATTCATTATTGGTGCGTAACCAAACATTCAACTGCATTTTTATTATTTATTATTTTTATTTGAGGAAGTGTGTATGTGAGTGTATGTAATATTATTGTTTGCATGCAACTGGAGTCATGACCGTTATATCAGTGTGATGTGTGTAATAGTGTGATGTAACAGCGTGGTGTGTGTGTGTGTGTGTGATGTAACAGTGGGATGTGTGTATGATGTGTGTGTAACAGTGTGATGTGTATAACAGTGTTGTGTGTGACGAGTGTAATGCATAGAACAGTGTGATGTGTGTAACAGTGGGATGTGTGTACCAGTGGGATGTGTGTGTGATGTGTTAAACAGTGTGATGTGTATGTATTGTGAGTAACAGTGGAATGTGTGTGTAACAGTGTGATGTATGTGGTGTGTATGTGATGCATGTGTATTGTGTATAACAGTACTGTGTGTGTGTATGTGTGATGTGTGTAACAGTGTGATGTATGTGGTGCGTATATTGTGTATAACAGTACCGTGTATGTGTGATGTGTATAACAGTACCGTGTGTTTGTGTGTGTATAACAGTGTGATGTGTGTAACAGTGTGATGTATGTGGTGTGTATGTGATGTATGTGTAATGTGTATAACAGTACCGTGTGTGTGTGTGTGTGTGTGTATATAACAGTGTGATGTGTGTAACAGTGTGATGTATGTGATGTATGTGTAATGTGTATAACAGTACCGTGTGTGTGTGTGTGTGTATAACAGTGTGATGTATATGTGTGATGTGTGTAACAGTGTGATGTATGTGGTGTGTATATTGTGTATAACAGTACCGTGTATGTGTGTGTGTGTGTATATGTGTGTTGTGTGTAACAGTGTGATGTATATGTGATGTATGTGTAATGTGTATACCAGTACCGTGTGTGTGTGTGTGTGTGTGTGTATAACAGTGTGATGTATATGTATGATGTGTGTAACAGTGTGATGTATGTGGTGTGTATGTGATGTATGTGTAATGTGTATAACAGTACTGTGTGTGTGTGTGTGTGTGTGTAATGTGTATAACAGTGTGATGTGTATGTGTGATGTGTGTAACAGTGTGACGTGTGTGTTGTGTGTGTGTTGTGTGTGTGAGAGAGATTATGTAATAATGAACCCCGGAGGTCATAAAGGATATCAGGAGCAGGTTTCCTGCGTTTGTCCGGAATGGGGACGGGATCGTTGGGTCGCCTCCTGAGCTTACGGGTCATGATGGGTTTCACCTCCATGGAATCTGGTGAGAAATCCGAACAATTAAAACAAGATGAAAGACAGGTATTAAATAAAATAGTTAGGATTGCAAATACAGAGCGTCACTGCAGGAATATAACTACACTTACATGAACAGATAACACACTACGTTGCTTACTAGCATTAGCTCCTAGAACATGCTAGCTTTGACTTGTTTGTTGGATGCTACATAACATTAAACATACATTATATGGACAAAAGATTGCAGCAACCTGAGAATATGATTATTGTCTTCTTTTTAAACATCTCATTCCACATTTAGTCCTCATTAGCGTTTATAAAAATACAGATCGACCGATTCATGTGTCAGTTAACCGGCGCCGACATCCGATTGCTAGAAAGGCAAACATCCATACTGAGAGTTTTTCCGGGTCGCGTTACACGGTACGAGAGCGGCCTCTAGGGGCCAATCACAGACATCACATGCTGTTCATTTTAAGTGTCCTTTTTTTCATTTTGGATGCAAGTTTTTTTGTGTTCTTTTATTCATCCATTCTACCTTCTTCTATCTTCTACCGCTTTATCCGATCTTCCCTCAGGTCACGGGGAGTCTGTGCCTATCTCATGCGTCTATGGGCATTAAGGCAGGATACACCCCGGATGGAATGCCAACCCATTGCAGGACACACACACACACACACACACACACACATTCATACACTAGGGACAATTTTCCAAGGTGCCAATCAACGTACCGTGCATGTTTTTGGACCGGGAGGAAACCGGAGAACCAGGAAAAAAAAAACCCTGAGGCACGGGGAGAACATGCAAACTCCCACCATATTTTACACAATATGGCGAATTCATATGGCGAATATCCCACGCGTATTCAGTCCAAGCCCCGCCCTCTAGATTACTATTGGCTAATCGTACAGACGGTACAGCTTTCTCATTGGCTTCTCAACTGAGTTTTACCAGACCATCCAATCAGAAAAAAAGAAAGAGTCTTTTGGATTACGGGTAGAAAAAAAAAAAACAAGGCAAACATGCCGTTTGGAATGGGACACATGCAAACTGTGGATTTATTCAGCCTCAACAAGGACGAGGCGTAGATGGTTTCTTTTTTGTGTGAATTGTGTAGTTAGTTAATACATACATTCTGCTAAACCCCATCGTACGTTCATTTGTAAACCTCGAGTCTTTCTCTCACCTCCGGTCAGCTCCATGGTTAACTTCTCGTTCTCGATCATCTTCTTCTTCTCCTCCAGCTCTGCGATTAAATTCTCCTTCAGCTCCACTTTCTTGTCGTCGAACTCCTTCACCGCCGCCTTCTTCTCTTTGATGTAGTTCCTCTCCACCTGCTCCGTCTGAACAGATATATATATATATATATATATATATATATATATATATATATATATATATATATATATATATATATATATATATATATATAGAGAGAGAGAGAGAGAGAGAGAGGAGAGAGCAGAGAGAGCGAGAGAGAGAGAGAGAGATAGAGATAGATGCATATATCGCATATATATATATATATATATATATATATATATATATATATATATATATATATTAAATAATTTTGGGGGAATTTCAGTGATTTTAGTGTAATAGTGTATGTGAAATAGTTAGAACCTACCTCAAGCTGGAGGAAGAGATCTGGAGGAAGAGACCAGGGGGAAATAAACGCAAAACAGATTTTCATATTGGGTCTGAAATATAAAGCTCATAAATCATCTCTTGGTGCTTTTTGTTATTTTGTTTTTTTTTTTTTTTTACCTGCGTTACGGAGCCTCTCTTTATACTGCTGATCAAGTTTCTTCATTCTCTTCTGATACTCCTGCAGGGTTCCTAACAAACAAACACACACACACACACACACACACACTTTATTGAACAGGACGTGCCCCTGCTAACCAACAGGATTAATTACAAGAAACAATATATTTTAAACTTATTTGTATTTCCTTAATATAAGAGTTGAAGGTTAAGTTTAAGGTTGGTTTAAGTTTTAGACATTTCTTTGGCACCGTGTATATTACAGGAAGGTGAATAAACAATAAATAAACAATAAAAACAATAAATGCTGATTTGTTCGGTCATCCAGATTGGTGATATAAGTGAACATATAGAACTGCACTGTCACAGGTGGACATATGGAACTGTGCTGTTATAAGTAAACATCCGGATCTGTAATATTATAAGTGAACATCTGGAACTGTAATGTTATAAGTAAACATCTGTAACTGCGTTGTTATAAATTAACTTTCAGATCTGTAATATGAACATCTGGAGCTGTACTGTTCCACATTCCGACTGGATATTTAGATGCTGTGGGTTTCTAGCCAGTTACCTTCTTGCAGTTGTTGCAGCTGTCTTTTCAGCGATGCCAGTTTGTCCTGGTACATCCTACAAGACAGAATAAAAGATAAAACATTTGTGTAGAATGTTTAAAGCTTTCTGGATTGTGCTATGATATAAAGCTGCGGAGACAGACTGACTATTAGAGCTCTAACAGAGGCAAATAGCATGCATCTAATCAGAATCCAGCATTCACAATCCAGCATTCACAGCAGAACACCCAGCCAATCACAATCTAGCATTCAGAACTAAACATCCAGCCAATCACAATCCAGCATTCACATCTGAACATCCAGTCAATCACAATCCAGCATTCAGCATTCACAGAACTCACAGCAGAACACCAAGCCAATAACAATCCAGCATTCAGATCTGAACATCCAGCCAATTACAATCCAGCATTCACAGCAGAACATCCAGCCGATCCCAATCCAGCATGCGCATCTGAACATCCAGCCAATCACATTCCAGCATTCACATCAGAACACTCAGCCAATAACAATCTAGCATTCACATCTGAACATCCAACCGCTCACAATCCAACATGCGCATCTGAACATCCAGCCAATCACAATCCAGCATTCACAGCAGAAAATCCAGCCGATCACAACCCAACATGCGCATCTGAACATCCAGCCAATTACAATCCAGTATTCACAGCATAACACCCAGCCAATAACAATCCAGCATTCAGATCTGAACATCCAGCCAATTACAATTCAGCAAGCGCAGCTGAACATCCAGCCAATTACAATCTGGCATTAAGAGCTGAACATCCAGCCAATTACAATTCAGCATTCACAGCTGAACATCCAGCCAATTACAATCCAGCATTCACATCTGAACATCCAGCCAATTACAATCCAGCATTCAGCATCTGAACATCCAGCCAATTACAATCCAGCATTCAGAGCATCTGAACATCCAGCCAATTACAATCCAGCATTCACATCTGAACATCCAGCCAATCACAATCCAGCATGAGCATCTGAACATCCAGCCAATCACAATCCAGCATGAGCAGCATTCAGCCAATCTGAACATCCAGCCAATCACAATCCAGCATTCACATCTGAACATCCAGCCAATTACAATCCAGCATTCAGATCTGAACATCCAGCCAATTACAATCCAGCATTCACATCTGAACATCCAGCCAATTCCAGCACAATCCAGCATCACATCAGAACACTCAGCATAACAATCTACATCTGAACATCTGAACAGCCAATTAAACCGATCACAATCCAGCATCAACATCAGCGATTCCAACGCATCTGAACATCCAGCCAATTACAATCCAGCATTCAGATCTGAACATCCAGTATTCACAGCATAACACCCAGCCAATAACAATCCAGCATTCAGATCTGAACATCCAGCCAATTACAATTCAGCAAGCGCAGCTGAACATCCAGCCAATTACAATCTGGCATTAAGAGCTGAACATCCAGCCAATTACAATTCAGCATGTGTAGCTGAACATCCAGCCAATTACAATTCAGCATTCACATCTGAACATCCAGCCAATCACAATTTAGCATGCGCATCTGATCATCCAGCCAATCACAATGCAGCGCAATCCAGAGTATAAAAAGTAAAATAATGATATGCAGCGAGATTCTTTACTCACTGTTCTTTGAGTTCCACATAATCGTCTTCATCGTGTTTGGCCAGGTCCGTCTCACTGGCGTCTTCAGTATCTAAAAGAATTCAAACACAATATTTATCAAATCACTCAATCTCCTCAATACATCATTTTCCAGCCAAAGATTTCATTCTTTTTATTCCTTGTATACCAGATTAATTAACAACAATTTTATACATTGAATAAACATAAGAAAGGATGTCATTAAAAAGTACCAAACAATACGTTTTAGTGACGTTGTACAAATGTTCACTGGGGATTATTTCCACATTCAAACCGATTTTCACCTTTAAACACTCTGATTTTTAATCGTTTCCCGATTAAATTCAAATAAACAGTATTATTTTTGACAAGATCAACATTTGCGATAATAAACTTCCCCACATTATCGCGGTTACACTCACTATCGCGATATCACCATCAAGCCAAAACACTGCTGTGACTTCTCTCAGAATCAAATCCTGCCTTTCCATTTTATCACAAACATATTCAACATGTTCAACGTGTTTTAATGGAATTTTTAAGGGTTATTTGTCAGATAACAAATAAATAAATGACAACATATTGATAAACAAACACGCTAACTAGAATGCTATCTGAGAACATAGCAGATTACTAAATCACCGTATCGTTATGATCTCATCATTTAGCAGTGAGAATAACAATATATGACGTAATTATGATTTAACGATATGGCATTTAAAGTTAGTTATAATTATTGGATCACGAATAGTGAACTCTAGCGCGGGCTAATAAGCTAATAATAATGCAAATCGGTAGATTTTTCTTAAATTAACGTTGATTTTATTCATTTAACAGTTTTTAATTTGTAACGAATAACTATAACTATATATATATATATATATATATATATATATATATATATATATATATATATATATATATATATATATATATAAATATAAGAAATCAAAGCGTAGACATATGTTTAATTGTTTTGTTTTATTTTTTTACAGTGAGCTAATGCTAAACCTGAGGTAAATGCTGCTATTAGACCGTTACAATGATAGCGGCTCCCTGAATATACATATAAAGGATTCCGCGTTTCTGTTTATACGCATTTTATTTATTTAATCCGAATATATGTGATGCTTTTGGTTTTATTCCGTTATAAGAACAAGCTGAAGCTAACTGCTAACCTTCTTCCGAGTCTCTGCCTCTGAAACTCCGGTCATCGTCCTCGTCCACGCTGTCCAGCTCCTCTTCGTCGTTATAATAATCCACCATTGGTGACAGCAAAGTCGACGCCATTCGCTATTTCTAAAACATGTGTGTAAACATTCGCTAAAAGCTGATCAGCGAGACTGCACTTTTTTTTTCTTCCTCTTCTTGTTGTTGTGTCCCATTCAAAACAGCACGTTTGCCTTGTTTTTTTTTCCTACCCGTAATCCGAAAGACTCTTTCTTTTTTCTGATTGGATGGTCTCGTAAAACTCAGTTGAGAAGCCAATGGGAAAGCTGTATAAAGCCAATAGTAATGTAGAGGGCGGGGTTTGTACTGAATACGCGTGGGATAAATATTAACAGGGCGGTTTGAGGATCCGGAAGTCGCCATATTGTGTAAAACATGGTGGGAGATGTAGTTTAAGCATGTTTACGCTCGCAGAATGTCCACACAGCACCGATGGCGTAACCACGAGGAACCACGAGTTTTTTATTATTATTTTGTCATAAAAAATGGTACATTTAAGCTTTTATTTTATATAAAAGAAAATTAGTATACAATTGTATTAACATTTTCTTTATAATTCTATTTAAACATTTTTATAATAATAATAATATATATATATATATAGTATATATATATATCTATATATATATATAGAGAGAGGAGAGAGAGAGAGAGAGAGAGAGAGAGAGAGAGAGAGAGAGAGAGAGAGAGAGAGAGAGAGATGAGTGTGTTGGGATATGAGAGATATAAGTGTGTGTTAGCATATGAGACGTGAGTGTGTGCCATGGGATTTGAGAAATGTGAATGTGTGTTGGGATATGAGAGATGTGAGTGTGTTGGGATATGAGAGATATAAGTGTGTGTTAGCATATGAGAGACGCGAGTGAGTTGGGATATGAGAGACGTGATTGTGTGTTTTGGGATATGAGAGACATGAGTGTGTGTTGGGATCTGAGAGATGTGTGTGTGTGTGTGTGTGTGTGTGTGTGTGTGTGTGTGTGTGTGCTGGGATCTGAGAGAATATGAGTGTGCGTTGGGATATGAGAGACCTGTTGGGATATAAGACACACAAGTGAGTGCTGGGATATGAGAGGTGTGAGTGTGTTGGGATATGAGAGATATAAGTGTGTGTTAGCATATGAGAGACATGAGTGTGTGCTGGGATCTGATAGACATGAGTGTGTGCTGAGATATGAGAGATGCGAGTGTGTGTTTGGATGTGAGAGAATATGAGTGTGTGTTGGGGATTTGAGAGACGCTTTGGGATATGAGACGTGCGAGTGCGTGCTCGCGAGACACAAGAGTGCGCTGGGATTTGAGAGATGTGAGTGTGTGTTGGGATATGAGAGATGTGAGTGTGTCCTGGGATATGAGAGAATATGAGTGTGTGTTAGCATATGAGAGATGTGAGTGTGTTGGGATATGAGAGATATAAGTGTGTGTTAGCATATGAGAGACGTGAGTGTGTTGGGATATGAGAGACTTGAGTGTGTTTTGGGATATGAGAGACACGAGTGTGTGTTGAGATATGAGAGAATATGAGTGTGCGTTGGGATATGAGAGAATATGAGTGTGTTTTGGGATACGAGAGACGTTGGGATATGAGACAATATGAGTGTGCGTTGTGACATGAGCGAATATAAGTGTGTGCGCTGGGATACGAGAGACGTGTTGGGATATGAGACACGAGAGTGTGTGCTGCGATACGAGAGTGGTGGGTGTGTGCTGGGATATGAGAGATGCAAGTGAGACGCTGTTTTGCGGGAGTTTGTGTGTGTGTGTGTGTGTGTGTGTGTGCGTGTGTCGGCCAGTGTTTGTGTTTGTACGCGTGTATGTGTATATGCGTGTGCGCGCGTTTGAAGGCACTTCCGAGTTCAGCCGGCAGGTGGAGGCCTTGCGTAACGTATCCTGAGCGTACGGAGATGCGCGTCTATTTGTGTGTGTGTGTGTGTGTGTGTGTGTGTGTGTGTGTGTGTGTGTGTGCGCGCTCTCGGTCTCCGCCGTCTCTCCGGTTACCTTAGACGCGCAGGTGCGGATGGAAATTTGATGCGCGTCACCTGCAGGACAGCTGGGCTCCTGAACAGTGTATGTCACATAGTGTAGCAGAGTGTAGTGTTGTGCAAGTACAGTACAGTGTAGTGTTGTGTAGCACCCGTTAGTGTAGCGTGTGTTTGTGCGTCAGACGATGAAGAAAACGCGCGACTGAAACGCGCATCGATGGAGGAGAAGTTTACGGTCCCGACGGCGCGCGCGAGACTTTCGGGTTAAGCGCGCACGAGCGATTCCGCGTGATGCCCGTGCTGCTGCTGCCGCTGCGGCGCGCGCGTGTGTGCGTGCGTGCGTGCGTGCGTGCTTGTGTCGCCCCTCGTGCCGGACGTGTTGGACCTGTGATGGAGTTGGATTAGGATCTGGGGAGAGGATTAAACACGTCACGCATTTATTCCCGGGTAAGGACGCGTGCATGTTGAGATCGCTGGCACGGTGGTGCGTGTGAATGTATGCGTGTAAACAAACAAACAAACAAACAAACAGACAAACAAACACAAAGAAAGAAAACGGTTTGGTTTGCATGTCTGTGTGCAATTCGCTTTGACGGTTTTTACTATCAGCGTCATGTTCGAGCGGATCGACGCTCGACTCGCCCGGTCTGGATTCACTCCACACGCCACATGAGCGCTGAAAGACAACACTGGAGTAGAGTTGTAGAGCCACTTAAAGATGTGATGTGATGTGATGTGATGTGATGTCATGTCATGTCATGTCATGTCATGTCATGTCATGAAGCGTTTCGTTCAGAGCGGCGTGAAATTTCACGACGTGCGAGAGTGACTAGATGACGTGACAACCGAGAAAAACTGTAATCTATCTATCTATCTGTCTGTCTGTCTGTCTGTCTGTCTGTCTGTCTGTCTGTCTATCTATCTATCTATCTATCTATCTATCTATCTATCTATCTATCTATCTATCTATCTATCTATCTATCTATCTGTCTATCCATTTATTTATCAATGGATAATCAGTATCTATCGCTATCAATATCTGTCTTTCTGACTGACTTGATGGATGGAAGGACAAGCCAAAGGACTGATAACTGTACCCACGCACACACACACACACACACACACACACACACACACACGCGCACACACAGACTGATGGGTGCATTAATAGATTGATCGATTAAATGGACATTCGCTGTCACTCATACGAGAATCCCTTTGGAGTTCGTCTCAAGGTCGCTGCAGTCGCCGCCGGTTCGCGTATTAGGGATAAACTTAGCGGACGCATACAAATAAATAAATAATGCATAACCTGTTTATCTCTGTAAAGCCGCTTTGGGACAATGTGAACTGGACATGTAATGCAGGATTGAATTGAACGCGGATGGAGAGAAAGTTGGACAGGCGGAAGGTCTGAAATGTTCACGGGATCGATGGATGGACGAGTAGAGTGAAAGAGGTGGCTAGAGACAAAAGACAGGTGGATGGATGGAAGGATGGATGGATGGATGGATGGGCAAAAGGAAAGGCTAAGATGTGCAATTGGATGAGCAGAGAGAGAGATTTTCAGATGCATGGATGGATGGATGGATGGCAGGTCAAACAGAAAAGCTAGGACATATGCAAAGACCTTTGAGAAAAGAGAGAGAGAGAGAATGAACTTTACAACTAGAAATTTTACAGAAAGCTGGACAAATTGGAGGACTGAGAGAGAAAGACACCCAGACAGACAAACTGATGGATGAACAGACAGAATGATAAATGCACAGATAGAAATAGAAATTGATGGCTAGACATATAGACAGACAGGTTTCTGGATGGATGGAGAGGCAGGACAGACAGACAGACGTATGGAAAATTGATGGACGTATAACCAAAGGACTGGGAAGTGCCGTGCGAACTCTGTAAGCGTTATTTAGGGAGCAAATATTCCTCTGGTAGGCACAGTGGCTTATTGGTTAGCACGTTCGCCTCACACCTCCAGGGTCTGGGTTCGATTCCCATCTCGACCATGTGTGTGTGGAGTTTGTGCATGTTCTCCCCGTGCCTCAGGGATTTTTTCTCCGGGTTCTCTGGTTTCCTCCCGGTCCAAAAACACGCACGGTAGGTTGGAAAACTGTCCCTGGTGTATGAATGTATGAATGTGTGTGTGTGTGTGTACTGTGATGGGTTGGCATTCCATCCAGGGTGTATCCTGCCTTAATGCCCATAGACGCATGAGATAGATACAGGATCCCCATGACCCGAGGGAAGATCGGATAAAGCGGTAGAAGATGAATGAATGAATGAATGAATATTCCTCTGGAGTGTGACCTGCCCAGTCACTGCCTCGAAATCCTAGTGAACTGCTCTGGGATGAACCGGATCACGAGAAAGAAGAGCATCTTTGTGAAGTATTTCAGCCGAATCTTTGGAGAAATGGACTGTCCAGATGCCAAACGTGTTTAAAGCTGATCTTCATTCTAAGGGAAGATTTTTACTGAAAACAAACTGCTACATCTGGACATGTCTATATTTGATTGATGGAAGGAAATTTGCATACAATTATTGAGTTTGTTGCATAGAAACAATGTTCCTCACATGTATGTGTATTACCAAAAAAACCCAAACAAAGACTAAGAGTGTCCCAGCTGTTTGACAGACACTGTACATGGTAATAAATGATCAGTAACTGAACACGGGTTTGCAGGCCGTTCGAGCCAGGAATCGCGGGACGATGCGAGGGTTTAGGTTTTTCTTTTTACGCTCTGCTTTTAGGGATTGCTTTTTGCTCCACGTAGGCTTCACCAGCGCTCCTGCTCACGGAAGATCATGTAGGAATGAGTCACGTCTTGCAGAAATAGCGCCTCACATCCCACGTTTTTCTACACTTCCCAGCAGAACAGCACGGAAACAAGATTGCCGTCGCTCACGAACAACGAACGCGGCCATCGAGTGCAACGCGAATGTATTTTTACTTCTCATTTGCAATCTTTCGTGTTATGTAGTGTTTCTGCGGTGGTTCATCAGCATCATTGCTCACCATTTCCAGGACAATTTTGTAATATATTTAAAATATGACTTTTTATTAAAAAACTAATTATGTTATGATCGGAGTAGTTTAAGTGGAATGTTAGTTTTAGTTTGCAGATACAAGGTATAAACTGAAGTTTTAAAACTCTCTTAGGTTCAACTTTCATATTATTACGTTGTTTTAGTTTATTTTTTAGGTAAAAATGGCTTGAACATTTTTTTTTGCTCTTATTTGGAATCTGAGAGGGCAAAAATTTAGCATTTAATGGGAAGACTTGGTCCAAAGCGGTTTTAGAGTTCATTCATTCATCTTCTTACCGCTATATCCGATCTTCCCTCGGGTCACGGGGAGTCTGTGTCTATCTCAGGCGTCTATGGGCATTAAGGCAGGATACACCCTGGATGGAATGCCAAACCATCACAGGACACACACACACACTCACACATTCATACACTAGGGACAATTTTCCAAGGTGCCAATCAACCTACCATGCATGTTTTTGGACCGGGGAGGAAACCGGAGAACCCGGAGAAAAAACCCCTGAGGCACGGGGAGAACATACAAACTCCACACACACATGGCCGAGACGGGAATCGAACCCGGGCCCTGGCAGTGTGAGACGAACATGCTAACCACCGTGCCCCCTGGTTTTAGACTTTTGTTTATTTATTTTTTAGAGGAAAAAAAAGCTCTTTGAAAGGAATGATTCTATTTATTTTATTGATCATTCGAGCCTGTGTTTGTATTTGGAGACAAAGAGATCAAAAAGTTTTTCATGGGAATATGAAAATATTAAATTTTGATTCTTGACAAAAGATTACACACACACACACACACACACACACACACACACACACGTGT
>JACRUU010000019.1:3455954-3470954 GCA_030449085.1 Kryptopterus vitreolus | reverse complement strand
AAAGCGCTTTGAGTGTCCAGAAGAAAGCGCTATATAAATGTAATGAATTAAATTATTAATTATTATTATTGTTATTATTATTATTATTGTTATTTAGCAAACGCCTTTATCGAGAGTCGACGGACAAAAAAAGTAATAAATGAACGCTGGTTTGATTGATTACAAACTTATGACTCAAACAACTTTTATAAAATAAATAAAAAAATAAATAACTTAAAAAAATTAATAATTTTAAGGACACCTTATGCAGTGTGGTCTTTTTTTTCAGGATAACTCCACCTTTTAAAGGGTCACAAAAACAAAAGGTCTTTTTTTTTTTTTTTCAGCACAAATGTATAGGGTGTGGCAACAAATGATAAGGCGCTGTGTCCTTAGTGTGTGTTTCATGTGCCGACCCCTGCTACCAACATCAAGCTTAATGTCCTGTGCTTGCTCTGTGTGACCCTTAAACCCTCTGTGTCATGCTCTGTGTGTGTGTGTGTGTGTGTGTGTGTGTGTGTGTGTGTGTGTGTGTGGTGTGTGTGTGGTATGTCAATGTGTGTGTGTGTTGTGTGTGCACATGTAAAACATGTTTAATTATAAATAGTAATTGTGGGTGTAGTATGTGTACGTAAATGTTATAAACGGAATACTTGTTATAATAAATAAATAGTGTAGTAAGTGAATGTGTGTAGTGATCACCGTGGTGTAAGAGCTTCACAGTGCTGTGTGGGTACTGATCAGGATTTATTGTGCGGGGGTTCGAGCCCCTGGTATCTATGGCCAACACTGCCGTCCTTGGGTCCTTGAGCAAGACCGGACCAAGGTTACCATCCATGTCAGCGTCGTGTCCAAAGGGTGTCGCCCGGTGGGGTGTCTGAACCTGCTTCTCCAACAAGCACAATCAAGTAAACACCTTGGCTGACTTGCGTATGGGTGTGTGTAAGGAAAGTGTTGGGGTGTGTGTGTGTGTTGGGTCGTGTGTGGTCTGTGCGTGTGTGTGGGTGTGTGTTGTGTCTCGGTGTTTGTGTGTGTGTGTGTGTGAGCCCGTGTGTGTGTGTGTGTGGGAAGTGTGTGAAAACATTACTGTAAAACGGGTCCTTGAGCAAGACCCTTTTACCCTCTGTCTCCTGTGTGTGTGCCTCTTATCCTTGTGATGTGACCTCCTTCTATCCAACATCTGCTTATATGTAAAGAAGGAACTAGCGAATTCTTCTTCTTGCATTTATTGTGTGTGTGATTCTAATTGTGTGCGGTGTGTGCTGTGTGTTCCCTGTGTGTGTGTGTGTGTGTGTGTGTGTGTGTGTGTATATATGTGTGTGTGATGTGTATGTGTATAGGTGTGTGGTGTGTGTGTGTGTGTGTGTGTGTGTGTGTGTGTGTGTGTGTGTGTGTGTGTGTGTGTGTGTGTGTGATATATATGGGTGTGTGTGTGTGTGTGTGTGTGTGTGTGTGTGTGTGTGTGTATGTGTGTATGTATGTATGTATATATATATATATATCTATATATATATATAGATATATATATATCTATATATATATATATATATAGGTGTATGTATGTATGTATGTATATGTATGTATATATATATATAAACCACGATAGTGCAAGAAGGAGGATCCTGGATAAGGACACTTTATCCAGTGTGGTCTTTTTTTTTCGGGATAACTCCACCCCTTAAAGGGTCACAAAAAGCCAAAAACACAAATATAAACAACTTTTATGAAAATAAATAAATACATAAATACATTTAAAAACAAACAACAAAAAATAGTATATATATATAGATATATATATATATATATATATATATATATATATATATATATATATATATATATATATATATATATATATATAAATAAACCACGATGTTGGAAGAAGGAGGATCCTGGATAAGGACACCTAATCCAGTGTGGTGTTTTTTTCAGGATAACTCTACAAAGTATATAAATATATTCGTGTTGCACGTCGTTTTAAACTTCAGTAAAAATATTTTACAAAGTGGAAACTGGTCATTTTTGCTCTTTTTGGGACCATTTCGTTCGATATAGACACGATCGATCTGAATCAAACGTGTGGGTCGCCAGATCTTAAAACCCCATTGGTCAAATTTCTCTTGGAGATTTTCAGTGTGCTTTGGCAGGATGGTGTTTGTCACTGGAGTACAGACCTTTCGGTGGCCCGTGGTGACCTGTTTGAACGTCGATGTTGCTAGAACATAAATAATAAATCGGACTTTACGGTTGGCTGCGTGATTCAGAACCACCCGAGGGCTTAGGAAATATGTCCACTCAGTCTCGAACCGCTGTATACAACTGTGTTTTTCTAGAGCAGGGGTGTGAAAGTCATCGTCACAGCGGCCCACATCAGCATTATGGTGACAGTATATAGTGTTTGATGAGCGATGCCACCTCATAACACTAAACACATTTATCCTTCCATCCATCCATCTATAACTGTCTGTCTGTCTATCCATCGACCCATCCATCTATCCATCTATGGCTGGCTATCTATCTATCTTTCGACATCTATCTATAGCTGTCTTATCTATCTGTCTGTGTCTGTCTGTCTGTCTGTGTCTGTCTGTCTGTCTGTCTATCTGTCTATCTGATCTGTCTATAGCTCTCCTATCTATCTATCCGTCTGTCTGTCTATCCATCGACCCATCCATCTGTCCACCTATGGCTGTCTATCTATCTTTCGGCATCTATCTATCTGTCTATAGCTGTCCTATCTATCTATATCTATCTATCTATCTATCTATCTATCTATCATCTACATGTCATTTATCATCTATCTATCTATCTATCTATCTATCTATCTATCATCTATCTATCTATCTATCTATCTATCTATCTATCTATCTATCTATCTATCTATCTATCTATCTATCTATCTATCTATCTATCTATCTATCTATCTATCTATTGCTGTCTTATCTATCTATTGCTGTCTTATCTATCCATCCATCTATCAATAGCTGTCTGGTATGTCTGTCTATCCATCTGCCCATGTCTGTCTATCTGTCTATCTCATCTGTCTATAGTTGTCCTATCTATCCATCCATCTGTCTGTCTAGCCGTCTTTCTACAGTATTCACCCATCTATCTATCCATAGACATATTATTGATTAAAATATCACTTTATTAGCAGTAAATATGGAGAATTGTGGTACCAGGCATTGTAAAATTTCTGTCCTTTTTGTCCTTCAGTCTGTCTGTGTCCTCCTGGTTCGTCCTCATGTCCTCTACCTTTTCATCTTTCTGACCGTCTGTCTTGGCCTCTAGATTCCTGCCCAACTGTTTGTCAGTCTGTTTCTTTTCTGTCTCTCCATTCTTTGTCTCTCTGTCCATCCATGTCTGTCCATCTGTCTTTTTTTTTTTTTCTGTCTGTCCGTCTTCTGTCCTCCTGTCTGTTGTGTACCTCAGAGAAACGGAGCATCGAGAGTTAACATGCAGCAGAAGCGAGTGCGTGTGTTGTAGACGTGTAGTGACGTGTCCCCGCGCTGAGCCGTGAGCGTGGGTGAGGACGCGGGGAATCATTTTGGAACACCAACTACCCCCCCGACCATCTTTCTCTCATTGTTTCCCCCCATCTTTCTCTCTTTTGTTTTCTTTCCTTCATTCTCTCTAGTCTCTAATCTTGTTTTTTTTTTCCTTCTGCATCTTTTACCTCGTGCCATCTTTGCATTCATTTCCATTCTCCCTGTCACGTTTTCCCTCTCTCTCTCTCTCTCGCTCACTCGCTAGCTCGCTCTCAGAGGAGTGTGTGAGGTAATGAGAGCTATTTTTAGCCCCCTCCTCCCCGCCACACATGCTAACGTCCTCTGTTTCACCCATCCGGGGCTCCTGACATCATCCGCAGGTTATTTATAGCCTTTAATAGGCTTTATTTATGGGTTTTAATACTCCAACCACCCAATTTAACCCCAGTGCATGCTGGGGACGTCAGAAGGAGAAGGGTGGATTAAACGGATTCGTCTGGCGGAATCGCCAATGGGACGAACAGAGCACCGAAGGTGACGGAGGCGACGTGACCGCGGCAGGTGTCAGAGATGCTCATTAATGAAGCGTGAGCGCAGGGTCGCCGCTGTGGCGGTTTTAGGTTTGTAGCGGAGTCGGAAAAGGAACCGGAGCTCGTAAAATCCAAGCAAAGAAAACATTTATACTCAGAGCTGCGCCACATGGCGTAGCACATGGCGTAGAGCTACGTCACACAGCGTAGAGCTGCGTCACACAACGCAGCGTAGAGCTGCGTCACACGGCGTAGAGCTGCGTCACACGTCACAGCGTAGAGCTGCTGAGTCACACAACGCAGCGTAGAGCTGCGTCACACGGCGTAGAGCTGCGTCACGGCGTAGAGCTGCGTCACACGGCATAGAGCTGCGACACACAGCGTAGAGCTGCGTCACACAACGCAGCGTAGAGCTGCGTCACACGGCGTAGAGCTGCGTCACACGGCGTAGAGCTGAGTCACACAACGCAGCGTAGAGCTGCGTCACACGGCGTAGAGCTGCGTCACACGGCATAGAGCTGCGCCACACAGCGTAGAGCTGCGTCACACAACGCAGCGTAGAGCTGCGTCACAGCTAGAGCGCGTCACACTAGAGCTGCGCCACACGGCGTAGAGCTGAGTCACACGGCGTAGAGCTGCGCCATACAACACAATATAGAGCTACGTCACACAGTGTAGAGCTACGTCACAACACAATATACGCCACACAACAAAGAGCTACATCACACAACACTACATAGAGCTACATCACACAACAAAGAGCTACATTCACACAACACTACATAGAGCTACATCACACTACATAGAGCTACATCACACAACAAAGAGCTATATTCACACAACACAATATAGAGCTACATCACACTACACTACATTGAGCTACATCACACTACATACATAGAGCTACATCACACACACACTACACTACATAGAGCTACATCACACTACACTACACACACTACATAAGACTACATTCTAGACACATCACACAACAAAGAGCTACATCACACAACACTACAATATAGAGCTACATACACAACATCACACTACACTCACACAACACAATATAGAGCTACATCACACTACATTGACCTACATCACACAACACTACATAGAGCTACATCACACTACATAGAGCTACATCACACACACACAATACATAGAGAGTTACATCACACATCACACACATACATAGAGCTACATCAGCTACATCATAGACACAACACAACATAGAGCTACATCACAATATAGATACATCACACAACACAATATAGAGCTACATCACACTACATACACACACATGACACATACACAACATAGAGCTACTCACACTACATACATCACACAACAAAGAGCTACATCACACAACACACTACAGCTACATAGAGCTACATCACAACACATACACTACATAGAGCTACAGCTACATACACACATACACAACACATACACTAGATATACATCACACAACACAAATAGAGCTACATCACTACATTAGAGCTACATCACACATCAACACATTACATAGAGCTACATCATACATAGAGATACATCACAAAACACATCACACTACACTACAGCTACATAGAGCTACATCACACTACATCACACTACACTACATAGAGCTACATCACACACACTACACATTCACACAACACACTACATAGAGCTACATCACACTACATCACACAACACTACATAGAGACTACCTCAACACATAGAGTACATACATCACACAACACAATATAGACTATACACACTACATAGAGCTACAT
Organism: Kryptopterus vitreolus; assembly: GCA_030449085.1. Taxonomy (NCBI): domain Eukaryota; kingdom Metazoa; phylum Chordata; class Actinopteri; order Siluriformes; family Siluridae; genus Kryptopterus; species Kryptopterus vitreolus. The sequence continues at coordinate 3,465,182 of JACRUU010000019.1, read as the reverse complement.
CACACAACACTACATAGAGCTACATCACACTACATCACACTACATAGAGCTATATTCACACACTACATTGACTACATACAGCACATCACACACACTACATAGAGCTACATCACACAACACAACATAGAGCTACATCACACAACAGAGCTATCACATAGACTACATAGAGCACACACACTACACTACATAGAGCTACATCACACTACAAAGAGCTATACATCACACAACACATAACACACATAGAGACTACAGCTATACATCACACAACACTACATAGAGCTACATCACACAACACACATCACACAACATAGAGTACATCACACATCACACACACACATCATAGAGCTACATCACACAACACAATATAGAGACTACATCACAACAACACACATCAGACACTACATAGAGCTACATCACACTACATAGAGATACATCACACACACACAAATATAGAGATACATCACAACACAATATAGAGATACATCACACAACAACACAATATAGAGATACAACACAATATAGAGATACATCACACAACACAATATAGAGCTATATCACACACACTACATCACACACACTACATAGAGCTACATCACACACATAGACACATACACACAAGACTACTATATCACACAACACAACATAGAGCTACATACATCACACAACACACTACATGACGAGAGCTACATCACACAACACTACATAGAGCTACATCACACACACTACATAGAGCTACACATCACACAACACTACATAGAGCTACATCACACAACAAAGAACTACATCACACAACACAACATAGAGCTACATCACACACACACATCACAGAGCTACATAACACAACACTAGAGCTACATCACACACACTACATAGAGCTACATCACACAACACAATATAGAGCTACATCACACAACACTACATAGAGCTATACTCACACAACACTACATAGAGTAACATCAACTACATCACACATCACACTACATAGAGATACATCACACAACACTACATCACACAACATAGAGAGATCACAACAATATAGAGATACATTCACACAACACAATATAGAGATACATCACACAACACTACATAGAGCTACATCACACAACAAAGAGCTACATCACACAACACTATATTCACACAACACAATATAGAGCATACATCACACACACTACATAGAGCTACATCATACACAATCACACTACATAGAGCTACATACACTACATAGAGCATAGATACATCACACAACACAATATAGAGCTATATCACACTAAACAGAGCTACATCACACACAAACTACAACACACATAGAGCTACATCACACTACATAGAGCTACATCACACAACTACACATAGAGCTACATCACACAACAACACATATAGAGCTACATCACACAACATAGACTACATCAACACTACATAGAGCTACATCACACACAACACTACATAGACTACATACACACATAGAGCTACATCACACAACATAGAGCTACATCACACATCACACAACACAAGCTACATAGAGCTACATCACACAACACACAATAGAGCTACATCACACTATCACACACAACACTACATACAAGAGCTACATCACACAACATAGAGCTACATCACACAACACAAGTAGAACTACATCACACAACAGACTACATCACACAACAACATAGAGCTACATACACACACAACACATAGAACATCACACAACACAACATAGAACATACATCACACAACACAACATAGAGCTACATCACACAACACAACATAGAGCTACATCACACAACACTACATAGAGACATCACACAACATAGAGCTACATCACACAAACACATTACATAGAGCTACATAGCACTTACATCACACACACTACATAGAGCTACATCACACAACACACAACACACATACATAGAGCTACATCACACAACACTACATAGAGCTACATCACACAACATAGAGCTACATCACACAACAAAGAGCTACATCACACAACACACACTACATAGAGCTACATCATCACACACATACATAGATCACAACACAATATAGAGATAGATACATCACACAACACAATATAGAGCTATATCACACTACATTGAGCTACATCACTACAACACTACATAGAGCTACATCACACTACATAGAGCTACATCACACAACACAATATAGAGCTATATCACACTACATTGAGCTACATCACACAACAAAGAGCTACATCACACAACACAACATAGAGCTACATCACACAACACAACATAGACATAGAGATACATAGATCACAACACATATATAGAGCTACACCACACAACACTACATAGAGCTACATCACACACACACACACACACAACACACACTACATAGAGCACACTACATCACACAACACTACATAGAGCTACATCACACTACACTACATAGAGCTACATCACACTACAAAGAGCTATAATCACACAACACAATATAGCGCTACATCATGCAGCATAGCATTCTTTTTTTCTCTCGTTCTTTCTTTTATTCTTTCCTTTGGTCCCCCCCCCCCAATACTGGGAAACCCTCCAGGAGTGACAGCGTAAACAAGCGGCTAAATGGCTTCCGTTCTTTCCTGAGACTGATGTTTCTATTGAGTCACCCTTGACTTCCACATTCAATAATCACTTCCTGCTAAGCCGAGGGCTGCGCGCGCTCATTTCCTGTCAGACCGGAAGTGCTGCTGCTTATTCTGTGTTTTAGATACACGCTCTCCGGCAGTCTGTGTCAGCTAAAATGGAGTGTGTTTGTAAACACACACACACACACACACACACACACACACACACCATCACTCTCTCATAGAAAATATATCTGCTCTGTACATGTCAGTCTCATTGAAGAGGGTGTGGCCTTTTTCACTACTAAGTTCCATTAAAGGAGCTGTTGGAAAAGGGGGCGGAGCTAAACACCTGTCAATCACAAAGATGTAGGCGTTTCTTATTCGAGACGTGTATTAAAAATGCGTGTGGCTGGATGTGAACTGTGGGACCCCATCTGCATTTTCAGCCCCTTGGGTGTTCAGGGCCTATACACACACACACACACACACACACACACACACACACCACACACATTTATGGTGCCAAAATATTTCATGAACTCATGACAGACCTCACGGCATTTCAGTACCACAGCAGAGGGGATTGTGTGTATGTCATACTGCCCTTGGTGCATCCACGCACGAATACACACACACACACACACACACACACACACACACACACACACACACACACTACTGTAGACCTTACTTGGCATTGCGGAAAGCACAAAATGGGCTTCATCTTGTCACTAAAGCACCTGATCCACTGCATGCTTTATTAGGAAATAATTCTCGGCGTTATGGGTTTTGTGTGTGTGTGTGTGTGTGTGTGTGTGTGTGTGTTATTTCTTATAAGATGGACATTTTTCCTTTTTTTCCCGTTTGTGTGTGTGTGCACGAGTGAACAAAATTTGTCATTATTTGTCATCTCTTTGCTTTGTAGAAGCTCTTTATTAGGCCTTGCTTGCTCTGTGCTGTGTGTGTGTGTGTGTGTGTGTGTGTGTGTGTGTGTGTGTGTGTGTGTGTGCGCTTGCTTTTGTGTTCCGGAGCGATTTTGTAAATGCGCATTACATAAGATGGCATAAACACATGCATGCGCGAGATGTGCTTTCCTCCCTGTGTGTGCTCGCTCACCACGTGTGTGTGTGTGTGTGTGTGTGTGTGTGTGTGTGTGTGTGTGTGTGTGTGTGTGTGTGTGTGAGTGAGCACGCTCACTGCTACAGCATGTGTACGACAAGCTTCCTACAGTACCCTCATTCACCTCCTGCAGAGACAAATCACCATTTACACACACACACACACACACACACACACACACACACACACACACACACACACCGCAGTGCATTTCGGCGGCCTTGATACAAACTAAACCACAAACACATTGACATTCCCACTCTGGCAGCCGCCACAGAAACAAAGTGACCTCTGAATCACAGACAGAGGGACGAGACGCATCCTCATAAAGAGTTCAAATTAATTTAATGGAGATAAAATGAGACGCCACTCGGGCTTGTCCTTGTCCTCGTACGTGTCTTGTCCTTTACTCAAACGGGAGCAAGTTAAAGATGGGTTAAGGCGGTTTAAAGTGGTTAAAGTACAAAATCTGTACATGTATTCTTCGATTGTGGTTAAATATTCATATTCATAGTGACTGGGTTTTGTTTTGCTGTTCTCTGTATATTTGACTCAATCAGCCAATCGTGTGACGGCATCAGTTCGAGGCGTCCAATCACAGAGCTCGATTGTCAGTTAACAGGCAGATGAAACATTTGGATTTAGAAAGTGTATTAGAAGCTACACGCAAAAAAGTTCCATAGTCACATGCAAACAGTGTGTGTGTGTGTGTGTGTGTGTGTGTGTGTGTGTGTGTGTGTGTGTGTGTGTGTGTGTGTGTGAGCTAATGTACTACAAAACGGCCGATTTACAAATGTTATTTTACCTTTACAGCATTTACATTTATGGTATTTGGCAGACGCCCTTATCCACAGCGACTTACAACTGAGCAATTGAGGGTTAAGGGCCTTGCTCAAGGGCCCACTAGTGGTAGCTTGGTGGATGTGGGGTTTGAACCGGCGATCTTCTGGTCCAACACGTTGTTTGTATGTGTAGAAATGGAAATTTTCCCAAGTTTCCAATGAATCCCCACAAAATCCTGGTAACTTTCCAACAATATTTAAAAGGTCCAGAGATAAAAGTTTCCTAAAATCTCCCCCGTTTGCATCCGTAAACTACGCCATGGTGCAGAAAACACAAAATTGTGCTCGTTCTGATGTGTGTGTGTGTGTGTGTGTGTGTGTGTGTGTTCACTCCAATAATGCTGCAAAGAAAAGCACCCCGGAATGCACCAAGTTAAGGCAGATGGCTGCATCGAGACATGACATTCTTCATCGCGCCAAGAACCTCAGGAATCTTAGGTTACAGCAGACATGGGCTCAGCCCACACTGGGCAGTTAAATATGATATTTCCCGGTCACATGATCATCTGGCATCATTTTTTCCCCCCAAGCCACATAAACCCATAGAGGATTCCCAACCTACATGGCAACCTTTCCATACTTCACCACCATGTAACTCCATCTGGTCCGAGGCTCGTCGGAACCGACTTCACCATAGAACACATGACGAAAGTGACGAACACGGCCAAACTCTGTAAATGTTATTTCGAGAGTTAACCGTCGTCTGGAGTGGTGTTTATAGTAGAACGACCTGCCCAGTCACCGCACCTAAATCCCACCGGACTGACCTGGGATCAGTGAAGAAGTGAACTAGTGACGTTTTTAGCGGTTTACAAGGGTCACCGAAAAGTATTTCAAGTGACTGACTGGGAGAATCTATCTATCCCTCTATTATCTATCTAGTAACCCATCCATCCATCCATCCATTTATCCGTTGTCCATCCATCCATCGTTAATGTGTGCGCTCATTCATCTGTTATCTGTCTGTCGCTGTGTCCATCCATCCATCTGTTTTTCCCATCCATCCATCCATCCATCTTTTTCCCCATCCATCCATCCATCCATCCATCCATCTGTTTTCCCATCCATCCATCCATCCATCCATCCATCTGTTTTTCCCATCCATCCATCCATCCATCTGTTTTTTTCATCCATCCCCTGTTTCCATCCATCCCATCCATCCATCCATCTGTTTTTCCCATCCATCCATCCATCCATCTCTTTTTCCCATCCATCCATCCATCCTGTTTTTCCCATCCATCCATCTGTTTTTCATATCCATCCATCCATCTGTCTGTTTTTCCATCCATCCATCCATCCATCTGTTTTTCCCATCCATCCATCCATCTGTTTTTCCCATCCATCCATCCATCCATCCATCCATCCATCTGTTTTTCCCATCCATCCATCCATCCATCTGTTTTTTCCATCCATTGTCAGCACCTAGTAAGGAGGATCCAAGGTGGAAGCAGAGCAGAGAGTGAAGAGGGCGGAGCCGGGTGAGAGCTCAGGGCCAGCTACAAGCCAGAGGAATGGAGAACCAGTGATAGATCCGGTGAGCCGATTCCCAGAGCCGAGAGAGCCGATTCCTTGGAGTCGAGGGAGCCGGTTCAGTGATCCGAGTCGGAAGACACACCCGGAAGTGCAGCGGTATGGCGCTGGTATTTGAAGCGCGTAGAGCGCGTTGAGCGCGTCGAACGCATCCATCTGTTTTTCCCATCCATCCATCCATCTGTTTTTCCCATCCATCCATCCATCTGTTTTTTTGTTTTTCCCTGTGTTTACATCCATCCATCCATCTGTTTTTTTTTCAATCCATCCATCCATCATCATCCATCCATCTGTTTTTTCCCATCCATCCATCTGTTTTTCCCATCCATCCATCCATCCATCTGTTTTTCCCATCCATCCATCCATCCATCCTTTTTTTCCCATCCATCCATCCATCCATACATCTGTTTTTCCCATCCATCCATCCATCCATCCATCTGTTTTTTTTCCCATCCATTCCATCCATCCATCCATCCATCTATCTGTTTTTCCCATCCATCCATCCATCCATCCATCTGTTTTTTCCATCTCCATCTGTTTTTCCCATCCATCCATCCATCTATCTGTTTTTTTCCCATCCATCCATCCATCCATCCATCTGTTTTTTTCCCATCCATCCATCCATCTGTTTTTCCCATCCATTCATCCATCCATCCATCCATCTGTTTTTCCCATCCATCCATCCATCTGTTTTTCCCATCCATTTATCCATCCATCCATCTATCTGTTTTTCCCATCCATCCATCCATCTGTTTTTCCCATCCATCCATCCATCCATCTGTTTTTCCCACCCATCTGTTTTTCCCACCCATCCATCAATCCATCCATCCATCTGTTTTTCCCATCCATCCATCCGTTTTCTCCATCCATCCATCCATCCATCTGTTTTTCTCATCCATCCATCCATCTGTTTTTTCCATCCATCCATCCATCCATCCATCTGTTTTTCCCACCTATCTGTTTTCCCACCCATCCATCAATCCATCTGTTTTTCCCATCCATCCATCCATCCGTGTTTCCCATCCATCCATCCATCTGTTTTTCCCATCCATCTATCTGTTTTTCCCATCCATCCATCGAAATCTTGAATGTTTGAAAATCAGTATGAAAGAGTTCATCTTTGGCACACATTTATTTATTTATTTATTTATGAATGCATTTTATCTGTAGAGCATGTTTAAAAACAGACATTATGACAAATTGTTTTTTTTTTTTTTTTTTTTTTTTGGCACCATTAATAAGTCCCTTATAGTTTATCCATAAAAAACGAGCCAGTGTTGATTTAATAAATAAATACATGAGTGAGAACAATAATGAGTTTCATTAAAACTAACAGTTTCCCATAATCTACGCAACGCGACCACAGGGAACTTTTGCATAACACACTAAATTGGTTTTGTTGTCACAAATAGTCTTGATTTGCATTTTCAGCAATAATATTCTTTTAAAAAATAAATAAATAAATAAAATAAATAAATGGAATGAGGTGAAACAAATTACTTATTCATCTAAAGAGAATAATAATGCTCTATAATAAATAAAATGTAGTCCTTATACAAAGTGGTGCTGATATGTTGGACTTGGATGACTTAAAATGGAAAATATTTATTTATTTGTTTGTTTGTTTGTGTTGATACAAATGTACACACAGTGCGGGGGGGAGGGGAGGCCACAAAATCCAGCACAATGAACCATAACACATGAAATGTAATCAAATATAAAAATACTAAAGAAAGAAAGTATCATTTGGAAAGGGTAGATTAAAGAAATGCACTCAGATCGTAAATAATTTCATCATTTGTTGATTTATTTATTTATTTGAATGTGTAACTGTTTCAGTTCTTGTATCCCCTCCAGGAATTTTATTGAACTTTGAATATATAATGAAAGAGTGAAGCGTGTTCTGAAAGCTGTTTTGTGTGTGTGTGTGTTGTGTGTGGTGTGTGTGTGTGTGTGTTTTCAGTGATTCAGGTCAATATTTTGACCCATCTGCGGGTTAAAGTACACAACCGTTGGCCTATTGATCAGTTCCCGGTAGTAAAGATCGGCTACGGAGGTGGACAGGTTGTTTATTTTTCCTTCGGACAGTAAAAGGTGTTGTTCTGTGGTGGCTTTCTAAAAGTGGAAGGTCTGTATCAGCTGTTGCTCTCGATTATTTTAGATAACGAGAGCGAAACTAAGGCCGGTCTTTTAAAACGATAAAAGACGTTTTCTTTCCTTTATAGAAAAATCTGCGTTTTATTGCTGAAATTAAATACAAGTGTATATAATTTGCGTTCACAAAAATCACATCATTATTGATGATTAGTTGTTGCAGCCAGTGGGAACTAAATGTGACACGTGTTGAAAAACGCACACACCAGTCTTATCAGGTGTCCACAAACTTTTGCCCAAATATTGTATACAAGTAAAAAGTTCTTCCAAATAAGTATATGTGGATACAATTGGAATCTTTTATTTATTTATTTATTTATTTTTTTTAGATGTAGCCTTCGTAAATGTTTGCTTAATTGTACATGCTAGTTTAGCGGTATAGCTAAAAGCAGCTATAGCTTTGTTTAGCTAACATAATTTCTAGCAGTTTCTTGCTAGCTGTAGCTTTGTTTAGCTAACTTAATTTCTAGGTGTCCAAACATCGTGTACAAGTTAAAAGTTCTTCAAAATATGTATTTGTAAATACAATTGAAATCTTTTATTTATTTATTTATTTATTTATTTATTTTTTTAGATGTAGCCTTCGTAAATTTTTGCTTAATTGTACATGCTAGTTTAGCGGCATAGCTAAAAGCAGTTATAGCTTTGTTTAGCTAACATGATTTCTAGCAGTTTCTTGCTAGCTGTAGCTTTGTTTAGCTAACTTAATTTCTAGGTGTCCACAAACTTTTGTCCAAATATTGTATACAAGTTAAAAGTTCTTCTAAATACGTATATGTGAATACAATTGAAATCTTTTATTTATTTATTTATTTATTTTTCGATGTAGCCTTCGTAAATGTTTGCTAAATTGTACAGGCTAGTTTAGCAGTGCAGCATGCTAGCTGTATCTTTGTTTAGCTAACGTAATTTCTAGCAGTTTCTTGCTAATAAAGAAAAAAAGGATAATTTTGTAAACATGTGAATACAATTGAAATCTTTGTTAAAATTCTAGCCTTCGTA
>JACRUU010000019.1:3448454-3450954 GCA_030449085.1 Kryptopterus vitreolus | reverse complement strand
ATATATATATATATATATATATATATATTATATTTACATACACACACATATATAGTGCATGTAATTATAATAAAAGGTTTTTTAAATGCTAATGAAATATCCACCTCCTGATCATCGTTCCTGAAACCTGCTTTTGTATGAATGTATAATTAAGTCAAATATTTGTGTGTGTGTGTGTGTGTGTGTGTGTGTGTGTGTGTGTGTGTGTGTGTGTGTGTGTGTGTGTGTGTGTGTGTGTGTGTGCCTGCCTGCCTCGACAGTGGCAATTACGATTACGATGTAATTGTATAAAAATAAATGGTAACCTGATGTATGCTGATCGGTTGCTCTGAAATGGGAATACGGCTCTCTCTGATGTGTGTGTGTGTGTGTGTGTGTGTGTGTGTGTGTGTGTGTGTGTTATTTATTTATTTATTTATTTATTTATTTATTTTTTCTTCTTTTCTTTCCTTCGCCTAACGTCGTTTCGGAGCGTTTGATGTCGAGGCGATGAATCATTCAGGGAACTGAAGAACACGGCGCAATACTCATCTCCCTTTCGGCTTGTTTGTTAGTCACCCCACTCTCATAAAATAAAATAAAAAAAAACCCAGCAAGGACGAGATAAGGAGATTTTTAGGAAAAAGAAAAAAAGAAACCTGGAGGAATAAAGTAAAAAAACAAAACAAAACCCTTTTAAACATCTTTAGGATTTATAGATTTCCCGTGTCTCTCCTCCGTCCATCCCACACGTTTAAACTTGAGTGTGAAGGCGAATTGCATAAGCAGAGATTTATTGATTTCCTGTTGGGATTCTGGATTACTTTCCCTGTGCTTGTTTAAAAAGCGGCTGGTGCAAGAACGCGCAAGAATGACTGCATGACGCCAAAAAAACGGGAGACACTTATGATCCCTTTGAAACAGCTTCCTCCTAAACACAGACTTAACGTACTGCTGTATGTTACTCACTCTGTTACTCATGTATGAAGAAGGAGCTAAGCTCGTGTGTGTGTGTGTGTGTGTGTGTGTCCATCTGTGTGTGTGTGTGTGTAAGCACATATTAACAAAATGTACTCAATGGGTGCTCCCAACTCTTTTAAACCTTAACATGATTGTTGTTAATTAAAGGAAAAGATAATAACAAATAATTGAATAATTTATTATAATAATAATAATAATAATCTTTGTTGTGTGTGTGTGTGTGTGTGTGTGTGTGTGTGTGTGTGTGTGTGTGTGCAGGACTTGTACGTGTATTTGTTGGTCATGAATAATACGGTGGAGGAATAGAGGACGCACTCGGCCCAATCCAGCTCCTTCCCACACTGCGTTAAAAGGCAAGTGTGTGTGTGTGTGTGTGTGTGTGTGTGTGTGTGTGTGTGTGTGTGTTTGTTTTTAAATATGTAATTATGAAAGACATGTACATATTTACAGACACACAGTTCTACAGTTCTGTTTCAGGTTATAGTTATACAGAATTGCTTTGTGCGTGTGTGTGTGTGTGTGTATATATGTATGTATGTATGTGTGTATGTATGTATGTATGTGTATATATATATATATATATATATATATATATATATATATATACATACACACACACACACACACACACACACACACACACACACACACACACACACACATACATACACATAGAGCAAGTGAAAGAGAGAAAGCGTGTAGACTTTGTGGGTCCACTATATTTAGCCCTGTGTGTTTACTGTGTGAGAGAAAAAAGAAAGAAATGGCGTGTGTGTGTGTGTGTGTGTGTGTGAGGGGGAGATGGTAAGCAAGTAATTTGTTGCTTCTCTACTTCACTCTCATTTAACTTGTAATAACTTGCCCCCATCATAGTACAGGAACCACACTCCTAAAAATGAACAACATCCTTCTCATGGCAGCCGATTCCCCTTTAGTTCTTATCCATTCTTATCCTCCTCACTTTAAAGGCGGCGTTTGATGCCGTCTCTCATACCGTCCTCCTCAATCGGCATTACTGAACCCACCCTCTACTGGTGTAAATCATGTCTATCAGGACCGACTCAGTTAATCACATTAAACTCTTTTAGTTCCAAATCGTTCCCGGTTAACAGTGGAGTCCCACGTGGTTCTGGCCTTGGACCGTTTTCTTTTTTTTATCATCTTCCTTCTTCCTGGCAATATCTTTTATAAACAAAGAACATAAACATCTTTTATAAAAATAAATAAATAAATAAATAAATGTATTCTTTTCTACTTTTTTTTTTTGGATGACACCCGGCTCTATTGCTTCAGCAAACATAACACTACCCGCGCTTCTTTAATGCTTTAATGAATTCAAATCCTGGTTCTCTTCACACTTTCTTTATATATGTGTGTATGTATATATATATGTGTGTGTGTGTGTGTGTGTGTGTGTGCCCTGTGATGGGTTGGCATTCCATCCAATGTGTATCCTGCCTTAATGCCTATAGACGCCTGAGATAGGCACAGACTCCCCGTGACCCGAGGGAAGATCGGATATAGCGGTAGAAGATGAATG
>JACRUU010000019.1:3418454-3440954 GCA_030449085.1 Kryptopterus vitreolus | reverse complement strand
CTGCTACTGAAAAATAGGGCTGTCACAGTTCACTTTAACAATTCACTTTCACTAATGTTATTAACGTGTTATAACGCAGTGTGCATTACTATATGAGTGATCTGCTCCTTCACTCTGTGTCGTGTTGGCGAATGAACGAAATCCGAACAAAAAAACAACGAATGAATAAAGAAACGTTCAGTGCATCCACTCACGCTTCCTAAATTTCCCTAAATTACGCCCCCTAGCTGCACATTCACAACAGGTACGATCTCCTCACTATATTAGCGTATATTACCGTATGGAACCTTACGCAAGCGCATCGCATTCCCAAATCCGTATTACTGCAATAAAGCGCATTTTTACCGAACGCAATAAAGCGCGTCCGTATAACCTAAACACCGTATCACCAGTTTATATGGAAAAGCAACCGGAACACAATTCTTAAAGGAGCCACGTCCCATATTTTACACTTAAAACATCCAGTAAACAAAGTAACATTGAAATGAACAAGAAATTAATATGAAAAGAATAATTTTCCAGAGTAAAATAAATATTAAATAATAATAATAATTTTATATAAAGGTAGCTGCTACTTGATATTGAAACCAGGAACCGCTTTCTATCTTTCGCATGCAAATGTTATTTGCCGTTTTTTTTAAGCTGCAAATACATTTACGTTTTACATTTATGGCATATGGGAGACGCCCTTATCCAGAGCGACTTAATTGAGGGTTAAGAGCCTTGCTCAAGGGCCCACTAGTGGCAGCTTGGTGGTGGTGGGGTTTGAACCCGTGATCTTCCGGTCCAGAGTCCAACACCTTAACCACTGGGCTACCACGTCCCAAATAAAAGCGACCAGTGCCGAATGTGGTCCAGACTCTTAACGACTCTTTTCTCCCGTCTGCATTTCTCTACCACCACAGGCCCGAAACTCCTACACCAGCGAGGTGGTGGCCATTAAGAAGATGTCTTATAATGGCAAACAGACCACAGAGGTAGGAACGGAAACACACGGCTGCTATATTACATCGTTAAAAGAGTTACGATAAAATTATTTGCAACAATACGTTAACTTTTGTGTGATATATATATATATATATATATATATATATATATATATATATATATATATATATATATATATGTTGTGTGTGTGTGTGTGTGTGTGTAGAAGTGGCAGGACATCATTAAGGAGGTCAAGTTTCTGGAACAGCTAAGACACCCAAACACCATCGAGTACAAAGGCTGCTACCTGAAAGAGAACACTGCCTGGGTTTGTATTACTAAGACGCCTCCGTGACAGTCGCCACAAGGCGTTAATAAGTGCCCATTCAAACAGACGTCACCCCTTTGTCGGACTTAAGTGGCGTTTTTGCTAATAACATGCTACGAACGCTAACTTTGTAGCTGAGCGTATTGTAGTGCTGCCGTTGAGACATTCGTTAAACAAATAAAACCAAACGTGAAATAAATGTAGCCTTTATGATACGGTGGGTGGTTCATATGCTAATGAGCGTTCATAAAGTGCTCGTTAGGGTAAATGGAAATTCACGGCTTTTTCTTGAACCTCGGGAGTTTGATTGCAAATGCAACACAAACGGTGGATCAGTCAACAAAGGAACGTGGAATTACACACGGCTTTAAAGTAATAACACAAAAGGGCACATTTTAATGCGACAGAAACAAAATAAATAAACAAGTTTCTTTTTTGTACCTTTTACAATTACGAATTATAGTAGATTTCTAATCTTAGGGAACCGTCAGCAATCAACAACAAGGGTGAATGACCACGTTATCACAAGTTTATAAGATACATGTTTGTATCCTTGCATCACAGCTCATTTAGGAACTATATTTATATTTTTTTAATGCAATTTGTTGTTGTTGTTTTTTTTTATGAATTAGATTCGAAGTGCATGCTGTTAGTGACCGGATACTTGACACTTCATCAGTTGGCATTTGGTGTTTGTGTTCTAATACTTCCGTTCTCTCTTTCTGTTTTAGCTGGTCATGGAGTACTGTTTAGGCTCAGCCTCTGATTTGTTAGAGGGTAATCTCTCCCTTTCTTTGCCCACACACACACACACACACACACACACACACACACACATACATACACAAACATAGCAATGATGTGCAGTTGTTCTGTACAGTGATGAATTACACTGTATTTGCAGTACAATGTTGTTTACAGCGAATTGTGGCTTTTTTGTAAGTACACTTGTGAAACACATGAACAAGAAGGCCAGATTTTGTAAATACAGTCGTAAGAGGATTACCTCTAATCTATTTTGTGATAAGTACAGATTAGAGTGCCCAGGAATTCCCAAACACCAACGTTCACCATCAAGTCTCATCAAACGCCAACATTCGCCATAAAACACCAACGTTCACCATCAAGCACCAACATTCACCATCAAGTCTCATCAAACGCCAATATTCGCCATAAAACACCAACGTTCACCATCAAGCACCAACATTCACCATCAAGTCTCATCAAACACCAACGTTCACCATCAAGCACCAACATTAACCAAGTCTCATCAAACACCAACGTTCACCATCGAGTCTCATCAAACACCAACGTTCACCATCAAACACCAGCATTCACCATCAAGTCTCATCAAACGCCAACATTTGCCATAAAACACCATCATTTACCATCCAGTCTCATCAAACACCAACATTCACCATCAAACACCAACATTCACTATCAAGTCTCATCAAGCGCCAACATTTGCCAAAAAATACCAATGTTCACCATCGAGTCTCGTCAAACACCAACGTTCACCACCAAACACCTACGTTCACCATCAAGTCTCATCAAACACCACCTCGCCATCAAACACCAACATTCGCCATCAAACACCAACATTCGCCATCAAACACCAACATTCGCCATCAAACACCAACATTCGCCATCAAACACCAACATTTGCCATCAAACACCAACATTCGCCATCAAACACCAACATTTCGCCACCAAACCCACTTTGCCATCAAACACAACATTCACCATACAAATTCACCAACATTGCCATCAAACACCAACATACATCACCATCGCCATCAAACACCAACATTCACCATCAAACACCAACATTCACCATCATCAAACACCAACATTCACCATCAAACCACAACATTCACAAACACCAACATTCACCATCAAACACCACACATCACACATCATCAACACCAACATCACACACCAACATCACCATCACATTCATTCACATCAACACCAACATCACCATCACCACACACCAACATCACCATCAAACACCAACACCATCAAACACCAACATTCACCATCAAACACCAACATTCAAACACCAACATTCACATCAAACACCAACATTCACCAACATCACCATCAAACACCAACATTCACCACATTCACATCAAACCAACATTCACCATTCACCATCAAACACCAACATTCACCATCAAACACCAACATTCACCATCACACACACCAACATTCACCATCAACACACCAACATTCACCATCACACACACCAACATTCACCATCACCACACACCAACATTCACCATCAAACACCAACATTCACCATCAAACAACCACATTCACCATCCAACATTCGCCAACACACATCAAACACCAACATTCACCATCAAACACCAACATTCAAACACCATCACCACCACACACACCAACATTCGCCATCAAACACCAACATTCGCCATCAAACACCAACATTCACCTATCAAACACCAACATTCGCCATCAAACACCAACATTCCCCATCAAACACCAACATCACCATCACACATCACCATCACACACCAACATTCACCAACATTCACCATCACACACCAACATTCACCATCACACACCAACATTCACCATCAAACACCAACATTCACCATCAAACACCAACATTCACCATCAAACACCACCACATTCACCAACATTCGCTCACCATCAAACACCAACATTCACCATCAAACACCAACATTCGAAAACACCAAATTCACCTCACCACACATCAAACACCAACATTCGCCATCAAACACCAACATCCCATCAAACACCATCACCATCAAACCAACATTCACCATCAACACACCAACATTCACCATCAAACACCAACATTTCAACACCACCATCAAACACCAACATTCACCATCAAACACCAACATTCACCATCAAACACCAACATTAACCAACATCCAACATCACACAACACCACACAACATCAAACACCAACATTCACCATCAAACAACAACACACACACACATTCACCCCCCCACAACATTCGCCATCAAACACCAACATTCGCTATCAAACACCAACATTCACCATCAACACACCAACATTCACCATCACACACCAACATTCGCACACACACATTCACCGTCAAACACCAACATTCACCATCAAACACCAACATTCGCTATCAAACACCAACTATCAAACACCAACATTCGCTATCAAACACCAACATTCACCATCAAACATTCGCCCAACATTCAAACATTCAACATCAAACACCAACATTCACCATCAAACACCAACATTCACCATCACACACCACAACAGTTCACCAAACACCAACACCATCACACACCAACAATTCACCATCACACCACCACATTCACCATCAAACACCAACATTCACCATCAACCACCACAATCAACACCAACATTCGCTATCCACCCACATTCCCCCTCAACCATCACATCCACAAACCAACATTCACCAGACACAACCAACATTCACCATCAACATCAACATTCCCATCACAACACCAACATTCACCATCAACACCACATCACATCAAACACATCCATCAAACACCACATCGCTACATCACCAACATCCACCATCACACACCTACATTCACCATCACACACCAACATTCGCCGTCAAACACCAACATTCACCGTCAAACACCAACATTCGCTATCAAACACCAACATTCGCCATCAAACACCAACATTCGCCATCAAACACCAACATTTGCCATCAAACACCAACATTCGCCATCAAACACCAACATTCGCCATCAAACACCAACATTCACCATCAAACACCAACATTATCCATCAACACCAAAACACCAACATTCTCCATCAAACCCACCCAGTTGCCACAAAACAAAAAAAACAAAACACCAACATCAAACACCAACATTCACCATCAAACACCAACATTCAAACACCACATTCGCCATCAAACACCAACATTCACCATCAAAAATTCACCATCAAACACCAACATTCACCATCAAACACATCACCATTCAACACAACACCAACATCACCATCACACACAACAACATTCACCATCACACACCAACATTCACCATCACACACCAACATTCACCATCACACACACCAACATTCACCATCAAACACCAACATTCATCACCATCAAACACCAACATTCACCATCAAACACCAACATTCACCATCAAACACCGTCACCATCACACAACATTCACCACATTCACATCATTCAACACACATCACCATCATTCACCATCAAACACCAACATTCACCATCACACATCATCAACACACCAACATTCACCAACATTCACCATCACACACCAACATTCACCATCAACACACCAACATTCACCATCAAACACCAACATTCACCGTCAAACACCAACATTCGCTATCAAACACCAACATTCACCATCAAACACCAACATTCAAACACCAACACCATCAAACACCAACATTCACCATCAAAAAGTTTTACTCACCACCAAACACCAACAATCACCATCAAACACCAACATTCACCATCACACACATCAACACACCAACATTCACCATCAAACACCAACATTCACCACACACCAACATTCACCATCACACACCAACATTCCATCATACACCAACATTCACCATCAAACACCAACATTCACCATCAAACACCAACATTCGTTCACCATCAAACACCATTCACCTACAAAACACCTACATTCACCATCACACACCAACATTCGCCATCAAACACCACCGTCAAACACCAACATTCACCATCACAACACCAACACACACCAACATTCACCATCAACACACCATCAAACACCAACATTCACCATCAAACACCAACATCACCATCACCATCAAACACCAACATTCACCATCAAACACCAACATTCACCATCAAACACCAACATTCACCATCAAACACCAACATTCGCCATCAAACACCAACATTCACCATCAAACACCAACATTCACCATCAAACACCAACATTCACCATCAAACACCATCATTCACCATCAAACACATCAAACACCAACATTCACCATAATTCACAACATTCACCATCAAACACCAACATTCACCATCAAACACCAACATTCGCCATCAAACACCAACATTCACCATCACCACACAACAACATCACATCACACACAACATCACCATCAAACACCAACATTCAACAACCAACACATCAAACACCAACATTCACCTATCAAACACCAACATTCACCATCAAAAACCAACATTCGCTATCAAACACCAACATTCACCAACACCATCACACCACATTCACCATCACACACCAACATTCGCCGTCAAACACCAACATTCACCGTCAAACACCAACATTCGCTATCAAACACCAACATTCACCATCAAACACCAACATTCACCATCAAACACCAACATTCACCATCAAACACCAAGCATTCACCATCAAGTCTCATCAAACGCCAATATTCGCCATAAAACACCAACGTTCACCATCAAGCCATCAAACACCAACATTCACCATCAAGTCTCATCAAACACACATTTGCTGAATTTAACGCTGTTTACAAACCTGCAAAACATACAATATCCTGCAAAAGTCGACATTTAGATTTTGTACAGAAGTTATTTGGGTGTAAATAATGGTGATGTAACGTTTGCTGATTGTTACGCTGCTGTTTGTGCAGTTCATAAGAAACCCCTGCAGGAGGTTGAAATCGCTGCCATCACCCATGGTGCCTTGCTGGGACTGGCTTACCTGCATTCCCATAACATGATCCATAGGTGAGTTCTTCCTGAACTTCACTTGCTCTCTCTCTCTCTCTCTCTCTCTCTCCCCTCTCCTCTGTGTGTGTGTGAGACATTTATTAAATAAAATAATTAAAAGGGGGGATAAATAAATAAATAAGGGTGATTTAGGAACTGTATGTATTTTTTTTTCTAATGTCCATATTTTTTCCATCATGACATTCCTTTCTGTCTTTTTCTCTCTCTCTCTCTCTCTCTCTCTCTCTCTCTCTCTCTCTCTCACAGAGATGTTAAGGCTGGAAACATCCTATTGACTGAACCTGGTCAGGTTAAACTGGCTGATTTTGGCTCCGCCTCCATGAGCTCTCCAGCCAACTCGTTTGTGGGGACGCCGTACTGGTCAGTGTCTGTCCAGTCTGTCCTTTATGACCTGGATGAGAAACAAGCAGCGAGAGGATAAGAAGGAGAAAAGGGACATAGAGTAATGGACGGGGACAAATACAGGGACTGAGACGGATAAAAAGGAGGAGAGAGAGAGAGAGAGAGAGAGATGAATTGAGAGATAAATGGCTATGGTGGAGAAAAGGAGATGCAGACAAACAGAGACTCGTTTAGTACAATTTACTTTTAAAAACATGGAGGCACTTTTTATGTCTTGGGTCCCTCACGGTTTCCTTTCCTTCCCTCCGTTTGTCATTCTGAGGCGTCTGGTGGTGCGAGTGGTGCGTCAGTGATAATGATCCGTGAGGAAACACACTGCTCCATGTGTAGTTACATGAAGTCAACAAAGCATCGAGGCAAAATCATGCAATTTCCTCAAGAAGTTCCTTGAGGAACCTTGACAGACACACACAGACAGACACACACACACACACACAGATAAGACAGACACACACACCGACAGACACACACACACACACAGATAAGACAGACACACACACACACACACACACACACAGATAAGACACAGACAAGACACACACACACACACACACACACACAGATAAGACAGACAGACACACACATACACACACAGACACACACAGATAAGACAGACAGACACACACACACACAGACAGGCACACACAGACAAGACACACAGACACAGACACACACACAGACAACACACACAGACACACACCACACAGACAGACAGACAGACAGACAGACAGATAAACAGACACACACACACAGACAGACGCAGACAGACAGACAGATATAGACAGACAAACACAGACACACACACACAGAGAGACACAGACAGACAGACACACACAGAGACACACAGACAGACAGACAGATATAGACAGACAAAAAACCAGACACACACACAGACACCACACAGAGACAAAGACCAGACAGACAGACACACACAGAGACACACAGACAGACAGACAGATATAGACAGACAAACACAGACACACACACACACACAGAGACACAGACAGACAGACACACACAGACAGACACAGACAGACANCATGGAGAGACACAGACAGACACACACATACAGACAGACAGACAGACACACATAGACACATTTCTGAAATGAAAGAGGAAGAGAAAAGATTGAGGCAAGGGGACAAAAAAAAGGAAAGAAAGACAAATGCAGAATGAGAGGCATGTAAAAGACATTAGTGTCCATTACAACAAGTTCACATGGCAAAATTATGCCTTATGTTTAAGGGTAATGTGTGTGTGTGTGTGTGTGTGTGTTTAAACAGGATGGCTCCTGAGGTGATTCTGGCCATGGACGAAGGCCAGTATGAAGGCCGGGTAGACATCTGGTCTCTGGGGATCACCTGTATTGAACTCGGTCAGTAACTTCAATATACCAGTATGGTTAAGTGCAAAAGTTTGTGCGCCCCATAAAAACATTATAGAGTATTATTTTATGGCATTTGGTAGACTCCTATCTTTCTATCTTTCTATCTATCTATCTATCTATCTATCTATCTATCTATCTAGCTATCATTATCTATCTATCTATCTGTCTATCTATCTATCTATCTATCTATCTATCTATCTATCTATCTATCTATCTATCTATCTATCTAGTATCTATCTATCTATCTATCTATCTATCTATCTATCTATCTATCTATCTATCTATCTATCTATCTCAAATATCACTTGGTTATTTTTTAAAAATTTTTATACATATAAATGAGAATCTATTATTCTCAATCAGATTTGTTTATATATATATATATATAGATATATATATAGATATATATATATATATATATATATATATATATATATATATATATATATATATATATATATAATTTTTCTTCATAGCTGAGCGCAAACCTCCTCTGTTCAACATGAATGCTATGAGTGCCTTATATCACATCGCTCAGAATGATTCGCCCACGCTGCAGTCGAATGACTGGTGAGTGAATATAAACACACACACACACACACACACACACACACACACACACACACACACACACACACACACAATAATCACTAATGGATCGAAATTAGTTAACGTATAGAAAGTTTACATATCTATAATTTTCCAGTTCTTTTTATATCTAGTTGAATTAATACTTCGGTGCAACATGGTTAAAAGTTTTGGCACCTCCTTTTAGGTTACTCGTATCTTCTTTTTTTTTCCCCTTATACTTGCAACACCACACAAGGAATCATGGGTAGTTCAGAACGCAGGGTGTGCAGGTTCAGTGTTAGCAATCGAATGCTTTGAATCCAAGATTAACTAAACATTTTCCCGATCTGCGCTTTTTAAAATCAGATTCCGCATCCATTAAAAAAAAAAATTATAATCAATGTTTTGTGCGCGTATTTATTTCTTTATTTTTTTGTTTGTTTGCAGGTCGGATTCGTTCAGAAGCTTTGTGGATTACTGCCTACAAAAAATACCTCAGGACAGACCCTCTTCAGCTGAACTCCTGCGAGTGAGTACACACACACACACACACACACATGTTCACACTCACAGGTGTGAGTTGCTTGCTCAATATTGAACGTTAAATCAAGTCGCCTACATGCTCTCACTTCCTCCTCACCATATCATTTGCAGCTTCCTGCTCTGTCAGTGTGCTTCTTACTCATCTGTCCCCACTGACTCATGGGAACACACACACACACACACAAACACGCGCGCACGGGCATGCAAACGTGCGCGTGCGCAATCCACCCACAGAGTGTAGTGATGCCTGTGCGATCCACTCATTTCCTGTACCAGTTGGGTCTGTGAAAAGTCAATACAAGTGTGTGTGTGTGTGTGCGCGCAAGTGTGTGTGTGTACATCTGACATGCCGCCAGTCTTGCTCTTTGACCCAGATGAGCGTCGTAGGAGGAAGTTGTAAAGACGGACTGTAATAATATATAAGGAATCATGTTTATCTCTAATAGATGGCAACAGCATGTAGCATTTTTTATTTATTATCTTCACCAATAAAATGATATTTTATTATTTTGTTATATTTCACAAAACGTCGCCCGAGATCATCCGTTACCATGAATTTAACCAATAAAGTATGACGTAACGCATTAGAGCAGGGTTTGATTACGTCGTACGTGGTGGAAACAAAATGTAACACCACCAGCAGATGGCAGCACAAGGCTGCACGCCCAGTCAAAGGCAGCACCGAACTTCGGCGTCCCAAAAGTTATCGTTTATCCTTCATGCATCAGTGGCAGTTCAACTAGTTCTACCCTGACCATTTGCCGACTTCGCCCTCTTCCCGAAATGTTGAGACGGAATTCCGGAAACGTCTATAAATTAAAGGTCTAGAAATGTTTATTTTTTTATATAAATATGTAAATATTACGTCTGCCAATAGATTCGCATATTTAATCGCACAATTGCCATGGGTTAACTCGTGACTAATCACAATTTATGTACCATAAATGAATACTTTTCATGCTGTAACAGATGTTCTAATAAGATATATTTCACTGAAACTCTCTCCCTTTAATAAAGTTGTGGATTATTTATTTTACACTGGAAAATAAATAATCACACTTTGATTTTCACTGGAAAACACTTAATTACTCTTAATATGCATTTCTTGCTTTAATAAATTAATTTCTTGTTCATTTCAGTTGTTAAATATGGTACGTGGCTCCTTTAAAAAGTGTGCTCCCATTGCTTTCCATATAAACTGGTAATATGTTTAGGCTCTATACGGTAATATACGCTAATATAGTGAGGAGCTCACTATATATATATATATATATATATATATATATATATATATATATATGTGTGTGTGTGTGTGTGTGTGTGTGTGTGTGTGTGTGTGTGTGTATGTATGTTGTATATATATATATATATATATATATATATATATATATATATATATATATATATATATATATATGTGTGTATGTGGTGTGTGTATTATATATATATATATATATATATATATATATATATATATATATATATATATATATATATATATATATATAGTGTGTGTGTGTGTGTATATGTATATGTGTATATACTATATATATATATATATATATATATATATATATATCTATATATTATATATCTATATATATATATATATAGTATATATGATGTATGGTATCAGGATTTGGCTATAATGTATTGTACGAGGGTTTGGTTATAACGTCATGTATTAGAAAACGGTTGCGATAGTTTAACATGTAATTTAGGAACTTATTTTTTTTGGGGGGGGGGGGGGGGGGGGGGTGTGTGGAGGGGGGTGATGTAACAGAAACAGGTTATAACATGTTCTAACTGATTCATAGAATCTTTGACCTTGAAGGAATAAGTACAGGGTTTAGTTGTGATTTATTTTTGCATCCGTCTGTCACGTCTCTTTCACATTACTTCATCCCCCTTTCACCACGGCCCCTCCAACACTTTAGGAGAAAACCAGGTCACTAATCTGAGTATAGCATCTAGAACTATTCCCACAATGCCGCGTTCCGTCCTAAATCTCAAGCGCGCCGATCTCAAAATGACCTTTGACCCCCTGTGGTGAGGTTCGGGCTTTCTGGAAAGTGTTGGTATAATGCACCTGGAATGAATGGATATATAATCTAGATTGGGATTAGTTTGGGAATGTTTGTTCACCTTTCTACAGAATTTCTTTTTTGTGACTCGATGCGAATTACGGCCACGTTTTTATCTTCTCTTTCCCAGCATGACTTTGTGCGTCGTGATCGGCCCCCGCGGGTCCTCGTGGACCTGATCCAGAGGACGAAAGACGCCGTGCGGGAGCTCGACAACTTGCAGTACCGCAAGATGAAGAAGATCCTCTACCAGGAGAAGCATAACAGTCCGATGGGCGAGTCCCAGGAGGAGGAGGAGGTAATGAACAGGACACGGTTGATAATGACACACAGGACTCCCTTAAGTTAAACTTAAGCAATAATGCTACCAATTTATCATATTAGGCTTTACTGTATTCAGGAACGTTCTGGAAATCAATCATTGCTGATCTCTAATTCTGTAGGACCAGGAGTTACTGATAAACACGTCTCTTATTGGCATGTCGGGTATGAACGAAGTGTGAAAGCATCTTAATCCGAGTCCGAGTAGCACTTTGTTTTGTAACAGAGCGAACACACTGAACCCGATTAGCAGGATTTGCGGCAGGTTGTCGCCCAGTACAGCACGTCTGAACCCATAAACCCTCACGACACGCACTTTTGTCTTAGTACCGCTCGTCTGTCGTGAAAAGCGCATCTACTTTGTTTCTCTCGTTTGTTCGTTGTGTGGATTATCCAGCGGTTAAATCCAGATGTTTGGTCTGTGTATCGTACTTGCTTTGATTTTCGGGAATGTGTATATTTTGCTGGTGGTCCTGAAAACTATGAAATGTCTGGATTACAGTGTTTTTGTTGTGGTGCAAGTTGGTGTTTAAAGGTTTAAATTGGGAGAAGAATGCTGAGGACTGAGGTGACAGGCAGGAGGTAAATAAGAAGACCAAGGAGGAGTAGAGTGGAGGATCGAAAATTTATTCCGATTTGGATGCCTGTTGTAAAAAACCTTGCTCATGTCCAATATTCCAGGACCATGCGCATGTCATATCTGCCAGGACCTTCCGCATGTACAATCTGCCAGGACATTGCGCATGTCCAATCTGCCAGGATCTGCCAGGACCTTGTTCTTGCTCATGTCCAAATCTGCCAGGACCTTGCTCCATGTCCAATCTGCCAGGACCAAATTGCCAGGCTCGCATGTCCAATCTGCCAGGACCTTGCGCATGTCCAATCTGCCAGGACCTTGCGCATGTCCAATCTGCCAGGACATTGCGCATGTCCAATCTGCCAGGACATTGCGCATGTCCAATCTGCCAGGACATTGCGCATGTCCAATCTGCCAGGACCTTGCTCATGTCAAATCTACCAGGACCTTACTCATGTCAAATCTGCCAGGACCTTACTCATGTCAAATCTGCCAGGACCTTACTCATGTCAAATCTGCCAGGACCTTACTCATGTCAAATCTGCCAGGACCATGCGCATATCCAATCTGCTAGGGTCTTGCGCATGTAGAATCTGCTAGGACCTTGCGCATGTCCAGTCTGCCAGGACCTTGCGCATGTCCAATCTGCCAGGACCTTGCGCATGTCCAATCTGCCAGGACCATGCGCATGTCCAATCTGCCAGGGTCTTGCGCATGTCCAATCTGCCAGGGTCTTGCGCATGTACAATCTGCCAGAACCTTGCGCATGTACAATCTGCCAGGACCTTGCGCATGTACAATCTGCCAGAACCTTGCGCATGTACAATCTGCCAGGACCTTGCGCGTGTCAAATCTGCAAGGACCTTGCTCGTGTCAATTCTGCCAGGACATTGCTCCTGTCCAATCTGCCAGGACCTTGCTCCTGTCCAATCTGCCAGGACCTTGCTCCTGTCCAATCTGCCAGGACCTTGCGCATGTACAATCTGCCAGGACCTTGCGCATGTACAATCTGCCAGGACCTTGCGCATGTCCAATCTGCCAGGACCTTGTGCTTGTCCAATCTGCCGATGTAATGTCCCATAGAATGTCTGATTTAACGGCCGATCTAATGTCTGATTTAACTGCTCATCAAATGTCTGATCTAACGGCCGTTCGATTGTCTTATATTACGGCTGATTGAATGTCCGATCTAACGGCCGATCGAATGTCTACTCTAACAACCGATCGAACAGCCAGTATAACATCCGCTCTAACATCTGATAGAATATCCCTTGGAACTTCCAGTCTAACGTCCTCTCTAACGTCTGATCTAGCATCCAATATAAAATATCAAATATAAGTTCCAGTCTTACCGTCTGCTCTAGCATCCGATCTAATGTCGGATACAACGTCCAGTCTAACATCTGATTTAACTTCTAATCTAATATCCAGTCTCACATCTGTTTTCATTCCAATCTATCATTCTGTCTAATCTAATGTCCAATCTTAACCTAGAATTAGTATTTGAAAGTATTCTGAGTATCGTGCCTTTGTGTGTGTGTGTTTTTTAACACATTAATATTTTAATAGCGAGGAATATTCCCGCAGTGAATGACGGTAGCGAGATTCTCACGGCGTTTGCGCTAACTAACTGCAGATTCACATGACACCGTTATTCATTCATTCATTCATTCATTCATTCATCTTCTACCGCTTTATCCGATCTTCCCTCGGGTCACGGGGAGTCTGTGCCTATCTCAGGCGTCTATGGCCATTAAGGCAGGATACACCCTGGATGGAATGCCAACTCATCACAGGACACACACACACACACTCACATTCACACACACATTCACACACTAGGGACAATTTTCCAAGGTGCCAATCAACCTACCGTGCATGTTTTTGACCGGGAGGAAACCAGAGAACCCGGAGAAAAACCCCCTGAGGCACGGGGAGAACATGCAAACTCCACACACACACGGCCGAGACGGGAATCGAACCCTGACCCTGGTGGTGTGAGGCGAACGTGCTAACCACTAAGCCACCGTCCCCCCCATGACACCGTTATTATTTTGCTAATTATTAGTGTCTCCTGCTCAGGGGTCAGATGTGTTGCGGTTGGCGTAATGGAATCGTTGTGGAAAGGTTTGAAGTGATTTCCCTGAATGCGAAGCAGATATTTAAAAGGTCAGAGCAATCGCTCTCGGTGTTTGTTGCTCCGTCGCTCCATCCAGGACCAGGAAGGACTTATTCGCTTCAAGATCGCGCGTTAAAGCAAAATAACGTCGCCGATTACATTGCAGCAGTGGATCTTTCTCCATTTTCCTTTTCACCCTTCTTTCTTCTTCTCCACCTTCTCGCTGGGTTTGATTTCAGTCTGCTGATTTTTATTTGTATGTATGTATTTATTTATTGCTGTTTTTTTAACTCATTTTCTTTTACTGCACTACTGTACTCTCGTACACACGCACGTTACACATACATAAACCTCGCTTTAATACATATACATATAATACATATACCTATACATTTATATACAGTGTGTGTGTGGATGGATGGATGGATGGATGGATAGATAGATGGATAAATAGATAGATAAGCATTCACAATTCTCAATTTAATTTTAATGGCACTAATTTTAATAACTGTACGATTTCTGTTTGACCATTTTGACTTCTGCTGATTTTTATTTATTTATTTATTTTGCTGTTTTTTTTTGTACTCATTTTCTTTTTTTTTTTTTTTTTTTTTTTTTTTTTACTGCATTACTGTACTCTCTTACACACGCACGCACACATTTTTCCTTTTCTTATCGTATAATCTTCTTCACTAATCCCCCGATTTTTTATTCCCCCCTTCCCCCCCCTTCTTTCTCTCCCCTCTTCCTTTGGCTATCTCTATTTCCTTCCTTGCTTTGTTCCTTTCCGTACCCAAAATCTTATTGTTTCTTTTGGTCGTCTTGTGTCATTTTAACCCCCCCCCCTTTACTTTGTTTTGCTGATGGCATTTATCCTTTTTAATTCTTTCTTTGTCCCCCCCCTTCCCGTGTACAGGATGGTGATCAGGGCTGTAAGGTGAACAGTGTTGGCAGTAATCACTCCATCCCCAGCACCTCCATCAGTACAGGCAGTCAGAGCAGCAGCATCAACAGCCTGCAGGAGTGTAACGATGACTCCTGCTCGGAAATGGCACTGCCGCACCACGAGTACGACAGCACGCTCGAGTCTTCCACACACCACAAAAAGGTCCACACACACACACACACACACACACACGAGACACATAAAACTCTCTTTAATAACATATACATAGAATACATATACCTATACATTTATATACTGTGTGTGTGGATGGATGGATGGATAAGCATTCACAATTCTCAATTTAATTTTAATGGCAATAATTTTAATAACTGTATGTTTTCTGTTTGACCATTTTGACTTAAATTGATAAATTAATAAATATATAAAAAAATACATAAATTCAACACAACATAGACGCATTAAAATGCACAGACCTGACATGGCTCCTCCCCCTTCTCAATGCTCTATTGGTATTTGATTACTGAATTGTGTTTTGGCTGCACTGTATATAATAATATATATTTATAGTAATACTCCTCTGTTTGATGATTGGAACACGCATGCAGACGTCTGTACACAATCTTCAGGAGTAAAAAGAAAAAGGAATAAAAAGAGCGCAGGTTCAAAAATCCAGATGCAAATATTTGCAAATAAGCATAGAAGCCATAATCCTGGGCTGATGATGGTAAGCCGTGTGGGAAGACTGGATACGGCTGAATGTATTGAGGGGTGTGACTTTCTAAAAGTGGACATGTGCAGGATTTATGTGTCGCACATAATGACTTGGGCACGGCATGAAAAGGACACCACGTATGTATACACACACACACACACACACCTACAAAAGCCCTATCCTTTGATCTAATAGCGTGTGTGTGTGTGTGTGTGTGTGTGTGTGTGTGTGTCTGAGTGGAAAACAAATATCTTTATGACTCCGATTTCCACACACAATGGCTTTATTTCCTTTCATTTTATTATCCTAAAATTCCTGTTAATAATCTTCATTTTTAATAGCAGAATAAGAATTCGACCTTTTAGCACCGTTTATTCACTTATTTAAGTGAAGGAATCAATAAATCAATTCGAAAGTCTTCATTTCTCTGTTGATTTGATATTAAAAGCAGACAAATTAAGATTTTTTTTTCCATTTTTCACCAAAAATAATTGTATATTAGAAATGCAAAACATTTCGTCAAAAAAGAATTTGCAAAAACATTCATTTTCTTTATTTGTTTTTCACTCGAAGAGAAGGAACCGTAGTCTCACAATACCGAACCTGATTAATGACACGGAGTGCACTAAGTTCCGATCTAACTTCTGATCTAACTTCCGCTCTAACATCCCGTCTAAATTCCAATATAACATCCGCTCTAACATTCAGTCTTAATGGCCGATCGAATGTCTGATCTAATGGCCAATAGAATGTATGATATAACGGCTCATCGAATGTCTGATCTAACGGCCAATCTAATGTCTAATATAACGGCCAATCTAATGTCCCATAGAATGTCTGATCTAACGGCTCCTCAAATGTCTGATCTGACGGCTGTTCGATTGTCTTATATTACGGCCGATCGAATGTCTGATCTAAGGGCTGATTAAATGTGCGATTTAACGGCCGTTCAAGTGTTCGATCTAACAGCTGATGGAATGTCCGATCTAACAATCGGTCGAATGTCTGATCTAACGACAGATCGATTGTCTAACAACCAATCGAACAGCCAGTATAACATCCGCTCTAACATCTGATGGAATATCCGATATAACTTCCAGTCTAACGTCCTCTCTAAATGCCTGATCTAGCATCCAATATAAAATATCAACTATAAGTTCCAGTCTAACGTCTGCTCTAGCATCCGATCTAATGTCGGATACAACGTCCAGTCTAACATCATGATTTAACTTCTAATCTAACATCCGGTCTAACATCTGTTTTAATTAGAATCTAACATTCTGTCTAATCTAATGTCCAATCTTAACCTAGAATTAGAGAAATTATTTGTCAAAGGAAGACATGGCCACACTTTCTCTTAAACAAACGATAAACAATATGATAAAAACTAAATCAAAATTTTTTCTAATTAAAATAGGAATATAAAAGTAAAAAAAAACAACAAAAACAGATGAATCGATTTTCCACGACAATCTGAAATAAAAGATTAACGATGCAATGATATTACAATAATTATTTATTATAATAAATATAAACTGCATCTAATAATGACAATATGGAGATATTATGCCCTAATAATTGTGTTGTCTTTTTATTTATTTAATTTTTTTCCATTTTTTTTTTTTTTTTATCAATTCGTCATTATTTTTTACAATCATTCAAACAAAAATGATAATAGTGATTTATTTGTTATTTATTTTCCTGTTATAATTGACTATTTTATTACAAGCTGAAGAATATGTAATGAATATTAATCAGCGTTTTATAATTATTTATGAATCAATAAATAAAAAAAAAATAAGACTATATAAATTATTTTGTGGCTGTGTAACGGGAAGAAATCATTCTGCCGCACGGCGAGTTGTTGCTGAGTTGTTGTGGCGTGTTTGTGTGTGTTCAGGATCATCAGAATATCCGTGATGAAGGTGCTCATCGCTCCGACTTCCGACCCTCGCCGTCAGAACGCGCGCAGCCTCATAATTATAAAAACCGCGAACGATTCGCCACCATCAAGTCCGCCTCGCTGGTGAGTACCCACAATTACATCATCCCCCCCCCCCCGTTCTCCTCTCCCTGTCGTCTGTCTTTTTCTTCATTTCCTTTCTCTTTATTTCCCCCCAAATACGATGACGGGGAATCGTCGCTTAGTAGTGAAGTCGGAGTGATCCAGAATCCCATAATAATAATAACAATAATAATAAGGATAATAATAATAATAATTATTATTATTATTATTATTGGATTCTTTACATTTAAATTTAAAGGTAGTGTAATGGAATTTTAATGTCGCACCCCAAATTCATTCAAATGTAAAATTAAAAAATAAAATACATTCAATTTGCCGTTACATTTATACATTATTTGATATGGATATGAGGAACTTGAGACAACGATGCATGTTTTGTTGTTTTAGTAATTTTACTAATATAGGAATAATAATAATAATAATAATAATGATATATAATAATAAGGCTATAAACTATAGGATTATTAAATAATAAAATATATATATATATATATATATATATATATATATATATATATATATATATATATATATATATATATATATGTATATGTGTGTGTGTGTGTGTGTGTGTGTGTGAGATACATACATATATATATATATATATATATATATAATGTATCTGCATATATAATGTATATAAATGTATAGAAAAGTGTTATTTTATTGTAATTCATAATAAATATTGTATTATATTAGTCATCTGTTTATATATTTATAATATATAAACAGCATACAAATCTCTTTTGTTTATTACAACTTTGGAGAATCTTCCCAGACTGCTTTCTTTATTAGGATACGAAGAAAATTCCCCCCTCTTTACCTCTACTCCTACTACTCCCTCACACACACACACACACACACACACACACACACACACACACACTCGTGCGCGTGTGTCTGTTGTCAAGGCAACAGTTTGCGGTCAATAGGCTGTGTGTGGTTGTGCTCACGCGAGGCCGTATTGTTCGTCAGCCATCATTCCGTCATTGAAAGACAAAAGCAGCTCCTGTTTATTTTCATCTCTCCGCTGATTTTCGTCTTCGGTACCCGGACGCGTTTTCCCTCCTGGCTCCACTTTTACAAAAAGGCGCAGGTCCGAGGCGCACGCCAAGGACCTCACGAGGACGCCGTTACGGGTCCGGGTCAACCCGCCATGCCCGCCAAGCCGTCTCACTGGATTCTTTTCCAATTCCTCATTGCTATAATGTTCATATTCGTGATCAATGGAAGGCGCCATAGTCGATCCCCGAGTCTTCGCCATATGAGATGATGTCACCTGTTTAGTCTGGCCGTTTCCTGATGGCTGAGCACCCTCTGCAGGTAGACACGCTCTCTGCGGGCTGTCTGACAACACAGACTCGTTTATCATCGCGCAGAAATTACCCACAAGTCTGACCGCGTATGAGGCTCCGGCGTTATTCGAGCTACCTCCATCTCCTGCGGCAGACTCGGTTTCTTTATACGCCTCACAGCTGTAGAGAGACAGACTTGTTCTTGGCGAATATGTGTGTGTTTTTTCTTTTGTTTTTCGACGCTGAATCGTGTGCTTCTTTGTTTGAGCAGAGAGAGAGAGAGAGAGGGAGGAGGGGGCAATAAAGCGCAGGAGGCAGAGGGAAAAAGTGACATCAGATTGTTTTAGTTTGATTTCACCGAGGACGTAACGAGCGTTCGTCAAGTCGGATGAATTCGTCATGACGTCATCGCCACCGGAACGCGTCTATTGCTTTAAATATTCCCAAAAAATGCAAACATTCCCAAATTATATCAACGCACTAAATCGGATATTCAGGGTACAAACAACAAGATCGGAAATAAATACAGTATATGTATATATATATATATATATATATATATATATATATATATATATATATATATATATAAAAATAAAAAAACTATGAAACTTGGAAGCTGTGTGGTCAGAGCGCAGGGTCAGCCATGATACAGTGCCCCCTTAACCCCTATTATTAAAGGGGGGGTAAGTTGGGTGGACATGGAATGTTTTATTTATTTATTTATTTATTTATTTATTTATGAAATGCCTTATTTATTTATTAATCCAGATTAGTAGTTTTAAACTCGGTAACACTGTTCTCTTTTATTTGATATTCATTCATCATTCATCTGTGAAGATGATGGTGTTATATAAGAAGGGGGGGCGGGGGGGGGTGTTTCTGTAGTGGCATTGTTTTTTTTGCAATATCTTTTTATTTATTTATCACAGTGTTAAACAGTACAAAATCACATTTTCCCTTAGAACACCCAAACACAAACTAACAAACCCAAACAAAAAAATCAACAAAAACAAAAACAAAAAAATAATGAAAAAATACTGCACAAAAAATGGTATTGAATAGAATATCGGGAATAAAAGGGAACCGTGTTGCAAAGTTTAAAACTACTAATCTGGATAAATAATAAAAAAAAGGCATTTCATAAATAAATAAATAAAACCTTCCGTGTCCACACTATTATTTTCATTCATTCATTCATTCATCTTCTACCGCTTTATCCGATCTTCCATCGGGTCACGGGGAGTCTGTGCCTATCTCAGGCGTCTATGGGCATTAAGGCAGGATACACCCTGGATGGAATGCCAACGCATCACAGGACACACACACACACACACACACATTCATACACTAGGGACAATTTTTTCAAGGTGCCAATCAACCTACCGTGCATGTTTTTGGACCGGGGGAGGAAACCGGAGAAAAAAACCCCCTGAGTCACGGGGAGAACCTGCAAACTCCACACACACATGGCCGAGACGGGAATCGAACCCGGACCCTGGCGGTGTGAGGCGAACGTGCTAACCACTTAACCACCAACAAATACAACAAAGCATGAATTAGTATAAAATGAAGCCCTGAAAGGTATAAGTTATACTAGTGCACATAAAAACACATAAAAACAAGTAAACCAATGTGCACGTAACAACAATACAATCATGTGTAAACAAATCAAATGCACAGCAATGATTGTACGTCTGTTCTTTCCTTCATTATAAATGGTGCAGTTAATCCAGTGGTTCTCAAATAGTGGGCCGCCTATGGGGCACGTGTGACCCCAGGGGAATATGCTTTTTTTTTGCTGGTGTTAACGATCATTTAAATTAAAATAATTAGCATTCAAATTTAGCTTATATATATATATATAGTCCAGTAGGTGGCGCTTTAAGTTGATGTTACAAGAAAATGGTTTCAAACCCAATTTTTTTCGAAATGAAACTTCAGCAGATGCACTTTTTACATGAAATTATTCAGATGTAAGTGTATTTTTAATCTTTAACATTCATAAGTCACTGTACACATTTTTTTAACACATTACACATTTTTGTTACATTTATTTTGTAATTAAATTCCGTAACACCGTTAGCCATACGTGACTACTTACTCCTATATATATATATATATATATATATATATATATATATATATATATATATACACGTGTGTGTGTGTGTTAGATGTTTAGTAGATGTTTTTCTATTTAGTTTTATTATTGACTTTTTTTTTCTTACTCCAAAGAAATCCAGCAGCTGTAACATTGTCCTGAGAGAATCCTCTATCATTCGCTAGGTCAAAGGTCAGACACATAAAATAAAAGCCAGATGCCTGCAGTTTTATTTTTTTCCAGCTATCTTGAACTTGGAAGTGCTTGTGTGGGTCTGTTGTGTTGGTTTTGTGTGAAAGCTGCGCGTGCCTGGTGCTGGGCATTGGGGCCGAAAGCGTGAGGACGGGTGCGGGTACAGTGGGGGTATTGATTCGGCGTGATTAGAAGCGCCCGTGTCTTCAGCGCGTGTTCATGTGACCGGCGTACTAAACGCCAC
>JACRUU010000019.1:3405954-3410954 GCA_030449085.1 Kryptopterus vitreolus | reverse complement strand
CCGGCAGCAGCCCAAAAACCTCAAGGTGATGTTTTTTTTTATTTGTTTTTGTTTTTGTTTTTTTTTGTATATTTAGGGCACGGTGGCTTAGTGGTTAGCACGTTCGCCTCACATCGCCAGGATCCGGGTTCAATTCCCATCTCGGCCATGTGTGTATGTGTGGAGTTTGCATGTTCTCCCTGTGCCTCAGGGGGTTTTTCTCCAGGTTTTCCAGTTTCCTCCCCCGGTCCAAAAACATGCACGGTAGGCTGATTGGCACCTTGTAAAATTGTCCCTAGTGTATGAATGTGTGTGTGTGTGTGTGTGTGCCCTGTGATGGGTTGGTATTCCATCCAGGGTGTATCCTGCCTTAATGCCCATAGACGCCTGAGATAGACACAGACTCCCCGTGACCCGAGGGAAGATCGGATAAAGCGGTAGAAGATGAATGAATGAATAATATACAATTTAGGGGGCACGGTGGTTTAGTGGTTAGCATGTTCGCCTCACACTGCCAGGGCCCGGGTTCGATTCCCGTCTCGGCTATGTGTGTGTGGAGTTTGCATGTTCTCCCCGTGCCTCAGGCGGTTTTTCTCCGGGTTCTCGGGTTTCCTCCCCGGTCCAAAAACATGCACGGTAGGTTGATTGGCACCTTGGAAAATTGTCCCTAGTGTATGAGTGTGTGTGTGTGTGTGTGTGTGTCCTGTGATGGGTTGGTATTCCATCCAGGGTGTATCCTGCCTTAATGCCCATAGACGCCTGAGATAGGCACAGACTCCCCCTGACCCGAGGGAAGATCGGATAAAGCGGTAGATTTAGAAGGTGAATGAATGAATGTAGGGAGCTGGAATGACTGGATTATGAGTCATATTTCTAACCTCAATGTCAGGCTCTGCTTTTATCCCAAACGTTGGTCATTGTTAGACGATTCAGTAATTTCCAATCCAAAGAAAACGTATATGGCACCTTCCCTTTGTTTTTCTACCACACTTGTGTTGCTTTATCGCCGGTCTCGGGCGCATCAGGAACATCAGAAAAGATTGGCTTGTGAATCGCATTGTGTTTCTCTCGTCTTCACTTCACTCATGCTACAGCAGCTACATTACATAATGCATAAAATGAGATGTTATAATAACCTCAACTCTTCTGAGACGATGTTTCAGTAGATTTCTCCGTCCCGCTCCCACAGGTTTTTGTCCCCCCCCCCATAAAAAGTGTTATTTTGTCCTGCTCCTTCGCCCATTCACGCATAAATATGTTATGTTGTTTAAGTCGCTCCCGACCCTGTGTCTGTATATATCCATTCATTCATTCATCTTCTACAGCTATATCCGATCTTCCCTCGGGTCACGGGGAGTCTGTGTCTATCTCAAGCGTCTATGGGCATTAAGGCAGGATACACCCTGGATGGAATGCCAACGCATCACAGGACACACACACTCACACACACACGCACATTCATACACTAGGGACAATTTTCCAAGGTGCCAATCAACCTACCGTGCATGTTTTTGGACCGGGGAGGAAACCGGAGAACCCGGAGAAAAACCCCCTGAGGCACGGGGAGAACATGCAAACTCCACACACACACATGGCCGAGATGGGAATCGAACCCGGACCCTGGCGGTGTGAGGCGAACGTGCTGTCCACTAAACCACCGTTCCCCCCTTTATGTATGTAATTTATTTTCAATTTAGTTGACATTGTTGCAGTAGATTCATAACAGTTTATTTGTTTTTAGCAATTTAGATATATATATATATACATACATTTATATAATTTTTTAAGACCCGCGTTAAGACTCCCGTGGGAGTGCAGGTCTCTAATGTTAGATGAGGTTTGGAGGCCTCGAGTGCAGTCAGCATTCACACTCATCCCAACGGTGCTCTATAGGGCAGAAGATCTTCCACTCCAGTCCATGTAAAGTATATCTTCATGGAGAGCTGGCTTTGTGCACGGGGGCATTGTCATGCTGGAGCTGTGCGTCTATCTTAGTGGCAAAGTGTATGTGTATATATATATATATGTATGTATATATATATATATATATATATATATATATATATATATAGACTATATATATATATATATATATATATATATATATATATATATATAGTATATATATACAGACGTGGACAAAATTGTTGGTACCCTTTGGTCAATGAAAGAAAAAGTCACAATGGTCACAGAAATAACTTTAATCTGACAAAAGTAATAATAAATAAAAATTCTATAAATGTTAACCAATGAAAGTCAGACATTGTTTTTCAACCATGCTTCAACAGAATTATGTAAAAAAATAAACTCATGAAACAGGCATGGACAAAAATGATGGTACCCCTAGACCTAGAAAACACAGAAAATAATGTGACCAAAGGGACATGTTAATTGAAGGTGTGTCCACTAATTAGCATCACAGGTGTCTACAACCTTGTAATCAGCCATTGGGCCTATATATATGGCTCCAGGTAATCACTGTGTTGTTTGGTGATATGGTGTGTACCACACTCGACATGGACCAGAGGAAGCAAAGGAAAGAGCTGTCTCAAGAGATCAGAAAGAAAATTATAGACAAGCATGTTAAAGGTAAAGGCTATAAGACCATCTCCAAGCAACTATATGTTCCTGTGAGTACAGTTGCACATTTATTATTCAGAAGTTTAAGATCCATGGGACTGTAGCCAACCTCCCTGGACGTGGCCGCAGGAGGAAAATTGATGACAAATCTAAGAGACGGATAATCCGAATGGTAACAAAAGAGCCTAGAAAGACTTCTAAAGAGATTCAAGGTGAACTTCATGCTCAAGGAACATCAGTGTCAGATCGCACCATCCGTCGTTGTTTGAGCCAAAGTGGACTACATGGGAGACGACCAAGGAGGACACCATTGTTGAAAACGAATCATAAAAAAGCAAGACTGGAATATGCCAAACTACATGTTGACAAGCCACAAAGCTTCTGGGAGAATGTCCTGTGGACAGATGAGACAAAAATCGAAGTTTTTGCCAAGGCACATCAGCTGTATGTTCACAGACGAAAAAATGAAGCATATCAAGAAAAGAACACTGTCCCTACTGTGAAACATGGAGGAGGCTCTGTTATGTTCTGGGGCTGCTTTGCTGCGTCTGGCACAGGGTGTCTTGAATCTGTGCAGGGTACAATGAAATCTCAAGACTATCACTATCAAGGAATTCTAGAGAGAAATGTACTAGCCAGTGTCAGAAAGCTTGGTCTCAGTCGCAGGTCATGGGTCTTGCAACAGGACAATGACCCAAAACACACAGCTAAAAACACCCAAGAATGGCTAAGAGGAAAAAATTGGACTATTCTAAAGTGGCCGTCTATGAGCCCTGACCTCAATCCTATTGAGCATCTTTGGAAGGAGCTGAAACATGCAGTCTGGAAAAGGCACCCTTCAAACCGGACACAACTGGAGCAGTTTGCTCATGAGGAGTGGGCCAAAATACCTGCTGAGAGGTGCAGATGTCTCATTGACAGTTACAGGAAGCGTTTGATTGCAGTGATTGCCTCAAAAGGTTGCGCAACAAAATATTAAGTTAGGGGTACCATCATTTTTGTCCATGCCTGTTTCATGAGTTTATTTTTTTACATAATTCTGTTGAAGCATGGTTGAAAAACAATGTCTGACTTTCATTGGTTAACATTTATAGAATTTTTATTTATTATTACTTTTGTCAGATTAAAGTTATTTCTGTGACCATTGTGACTTTTTCTTTCATTGACCAAAGGGTACCAACAATTTTGTCCACGTCTGTATACACGCACACATATATATTCAAGGGGCATGGTGGCTTGGTGGTTAGCACGTTCGCCTCACACTGCCAGGGTCCGGGTTTGATTCCCGTCTCGGCCATGTGTGTGTGGAATGTTTGCATGTTCCCTCCCCGTGCCTTAGGGGGTTTTTCCTCCGGGTTCTTCGGTTTTCTTCGGTTTCCTCCCGGTCCAAAAACATGCAAGATAGGTTGATTGGAACCTTGGAATAATTGTCCCTGGTGTATGAATGTGTGAATGTGTGTGTGTGTGTGTGTGTGTGTGTCCTTGCGATGGGTTGGCATTCCATCCATGGTGTATCCTGCCTTAATGCCCATAGACGCCTGAGATAGGACACAGGCTCTCCCCGTGACCCGAGGGAAGA
Organism: Kryptopterus vitreolus; assembly: GCA_030449085.1. Classification (NCBI taxonomy): domain Eukaryota; kingdom Metazoa; phylum Chordata; class Actinopteri; order Siluriformes; family Siluridae; genus Kryptopterus; species Kryptopterus vitreolus. The sequence goes on along the minus strand of JACRUU010000019.1, from coordinate 3,406,816 downwards.
TTGGATAAAGCGGTAGAAGATGAATGAATGAATATATATATATATATATATATATATATATATATATATATATCCCCCCCCCACACACACACACACACACACACACACGTGTGGAGATTCTAACAGTGCTTGCTCCATTGAATGCTCTATTTACCATGATTTCGCTAACTCCACTATTGTCGCTCCTCTTTGTGGCGTAGGTAATGGAGTTGCAGATAAAGAAGCAGTTTTTCAGGACACGTGTAAAGTGCAGACGAAGCAGTACAAAGCGCTGCGGCACCACCAGCTCGAGGTGACGCCAAAAAACGACGAGCACAAAACCGTGCTCAAGGCCCTGAAGGACGAGCAGACGCGCAAACTAGCCATCCTGGCTGAGCAATACGAGCAGAGCATCAATGAGATGATGGCATCGCAAGCGGTGAGACCTTGTTCTCCTCTCTCTTGTATATATATATATATATATATATATATATATATATATATATATATATATATATATATATATATATATATATATATATCTGCCAAGGTCCGGGTTTCAATTCCCGTCTCGGCCATGTGTGGTGTGTGGAGTTTTGCATGTTCTCCCCGTGCCTCAGGGGGTTTTTCTCCGGGTTCTCCGGTTTCCTCCCGGTCCAAAAACATGCACGGTAGGTTGATTGGCACCTTGGAAAATTGTCCCTAGTGTATGAATGTGTGTGTTGTGTGTCCTGCGATGGGTTGGCATTCCATCCAGGGTGTATCCTGCCTTAATGCCCATAGACGCCTGAGATAGGCACAGACTCCCCGTGACCCGAGGGAAGATCGGATAAAGCGGTAGAAGAAGATGAATGAATGAATGCATATATAATATATATATATA
>JACRUU010000019.1:3380954-3400954 GCA_030449085.1 Kryptopterus vitreolus | reverse complement strand
AATGTGTGATGAAGCCATTTTACGTTTGTGATCCGCGCAAAAAAAAAACGTCTCGCTAGTGCTTATTTCCCTGCAAGCTGCTCGTATAGTTTGGGGACGTAATCGTCCCACTCGGCCTGGTAGCAGATTCCGGCCACGGGAGCGCCGAGGCCGTACTTCTTACGGAAGTTTTGTATTTTGAATTTTCCTCGGTTGTCTCCGGAGCGGTTGCACAGGACGGGTTCGGTGCAGGTCACTGTTCCTGACTGTTCATACACCAACCACACGTAACGATGCAGGCCTGAGGGGGGGCGGGGGGGGGTCAGGAAAAAAGTAGGCAAAATGTATAAATATATGTTCTTAGCATTATATATTAAGTTTATAGCATAATAATCACAGTGCTAATTATTTTTTATTTATATAAATATTTTTTATTTCAATATTTTTTTTACTTTAATTTTATTGCATTAACAATATAAGATTTTCATTTGTTTGACTCTTACATCAGTGCCCTTGAATGCACAATTCTGATTGGTCGGGAGCGTTGGAGAGAATTTCACAGTTATACGAATGCGGTCGCTTTAATACATTAGCGTTTCTATAGTAACCGCTTGGTCACAAGTTGACGAATCTTCTGTGACGAGAAATTGTATTTTCGTACAACTTTCTACTACGTTGGTTTGGCTGCATTACATCATTTATTTACTTTTTTTTTTTTAATGTATTTATTAAAACACTCATGGTGTCTTTCCATCTTTGTCGCAGGTTTCCCCTGTGCTCTCGGACACTTTTTCTCCCATATGAGATTCCTTCGCTACACAAAGTTGCACAATTTTATCTTTTATCTCTAATCAAGATCTTTGGCCTTGGAACTGCGAGACCAGAATGAGTGTGAGGACGCGGCTGTGCACAAATCCCCAACTCCACGACGCCCTGTAGTGTAGATCGGTACCTGAGTTTGGACACACCTTCGCTTTCACTTCTGCTTCTTAAACCATTCGGATGTTTATGTTATTATTATTGAAGACGAGATGTTCTGTATTTCTACATCCGTTTACTTTCCCCCTGTTTATTTATCTGTCACCGTTACATATTAATCCAACGGCTCGGACTCTGAACTTTCTCGGAACGCCGCTCCGGACCCGAATTAACCCCGTCTTCACTAATCGTTAAATGTGGTGTGCGCACGGATCTCACCGGTTCCTTTTGGAGGACCAGAGCCGACGTAATCGGACATCACGCGCCCGCTGGAGACGTCATTCCCTTTCATGTTCACCACCAGGAAGTGATGCCATTCTCTAAACAGTGTGTGTGTGTGTGGGGGGGAGGAGTAATAAATAAATAATGTTATTTATAGGGCAGGGCGATGAGTAACATCTATATCGTGATTAAATTGTGTCACTATACATTTCGGGAAATGAAATAGATTATATGTATATTTCATTATATGACCGTATACAACAGGACCAATCAGACGTGAGACGGGGAAAGTACCGATTACCATAGTGCGTCGGGTCTCCCTGTGTGAATGTGTACCTGAATTTGGGGTCCTTCCTGCTCGGGGCGTCCGGATCGGTCAAGGCTAAAGTGTACAGCTTGCTCGCGTCGCAGCCATCCCATTCGATCACTGTGGGTCGGCTCTGCACCTACACACACACACACACACACACACACTTGGAATTGTTTTTTCCTCCCCCATCACCTCTCTGTCATCAATTCACTGTCTGCCTTATCTTCTGTGGAGGAAATTCACCGGACCATGAATTCCTGAGCATTACCGTTATTCTGCTTCATTATACTTTTCTTTCCCACGACTCATAGACGTTATTCTTCCCTTTATTTACTAGTTCTCCCCGTGCCTCAGGGTCCCGGGGCCTCAGCCTCAGGGGTTTTCTCCGGGTTCTCCGGTTTCCTCCCGGTCCAAAAACATGCAAGGTAGGTTGATTATGCACCTTGGAAAAATTGTCCCCACCCCTAGTGTATGAGTGTGTGTGTGTGTGTGTGTGTGTGTGTGTGTGTGCCCTGCGATGGGTTGGCATTCCATCCAGGGTGTATCCTGCCTTAATGCCCATAGGCGCCTGAGATAGGCACAGACTCAGACTCCCCGTGACCCGAGGGAAGATCGGATATAACGGTAGAAGATGAATGAATGAATGATTATAAGATGTGGCCCTAAAACAGCGTCATCTCTCAGGCCTGTCTCTCGTCTTACTCTCTTACATATATTATATATATATATATATATATATATATATATATATATATATATATATATATATTTATATATATATATATATATATATATATATATATATATATATATATATATGGCCCTCATGTCAAGCCTATCTTTCTTTCCTACCACCTACTGCTTTTTATTTTCTATCCACATGGCATTCTATCTCTTTCTACTGTCTGAATGGAATCATGTCTTTCTATCTGTTTTTCTGTTAATCTATCTTATTTTCTGCCTGTCATTCACTATTTCTTTTATCTTGCTTTCTTTAACCTGCATCACTCTACCGTCTGCCACTCTCTGCCTTTCTTCCGTCCATCCATTACCTGCCTGACCTCCATTAAACAGTCTTTCTTCTGGTGTCATGTCATTCTGTTTTTCACTCTTTCCATCATCTCTTCTTGTATATCGTCTTCACGACTGTCTATAACCTGCATACTCACTCTCTCCGTCTACACCATGTTCTCCCTTCATGTCTTTTTCTCTCTTTCTACTGTTCGCATGACATCCCTTCTTTCTCTCAGTTCTCCTAATGTCTCGTTTTCTTTTTATCTTTCTACCACTCTTTGATATCCAACCCTTTTATCATTGACCTTATCTCTGATCTAACACCCCCCTCTCTCTCTCTCTGGCTCATGTGGTGTATATGCCCTACTTAGTGTAGAACAGGCGATTATTTTGGACCCTATGTAGTGCACTCGATCAGGCAAGGTTACGCGATTTGGAGCCAAGCCTGGTCTTAACCTAGAACTTAAATTAGGTACGGAAATGTTGGTTACTGAAGCGCATGCTCCAATATGACTGACACACACACACACACACACACACACTTGGAGAAGCCACGGGAGCATCGCGTGGTCACGTGGTCAACTCACAACGGGTTCTCAAATCCGCTATAAATAAATAAATATATATATATATTTTTAATCTGATAATTAATTAAATAAATCATATAAATATATTTGTTACACGCAAACCCGTTGATTATTGTGGATTCCCAAACTTGCGGTTGCGTCTGACGTCATCACTCCACATACCCCCCCCCCCCCGAATAAATAAAGCATGCGCATCATTTTATATTAGTTATTAATATAGCTTATTTGTAATAGAACAATGAATGCGTGTTTTGGTTCGAGGTGTGCACGCTGACCTGCGTGGGTGTGAGAACTTTCCCCAGCTCGTCGATCTCCACAGAGCCGTATCGCACCGTCAGGGGTTTGCTCGGCTTTTCCTCCACCTCAGTCAGGGACAGAGGACCCGTCCACTGCTCTATATCCACCGGCATTATTATTATTATTTATCTATTATCTTCTTATCCTGCAAAAAAAAACAAACTCGTACAAAAAACACACACACACGTTCACACACTGAAGCTCCAGAACAAAGATACACGGTGTCTCCTTGTGGTTATTCTCAGACTCGGATTTGATCGATACACGCACTAACCAATCTACTTTGGGCACCTTAATGATGATTGGTCAAATTGATTTTGAAGTCCCGCCTATTATTGTTACGGTTATTGTTGCCACAAGAGGGCGCCAGACACTCGCACTTTTACCTCGCCGAAACCCGTGTTCGGGGAATTACCCGCGCTCTCTACTGAGCGCGCGACTGGAAGGCGGTTATATCACCATGGCAACCGTGAAAAAAGTCGTTGTTGTTGTTGTTTTATTTTGTTAATGATGTAAAGAAGAAATAAAACATTAAAATAATTAAAATTAAAATAAAACATTACAACGGAACAAGTTAAAAATAAAAAAGAAAGCATTTGTAAGCAAAAGAAACATTTTACATATTTTTTTCGCTAAACAAATGTAGATATAATAATAATAATAATAACAAAAAATATTATTATTATTATTATTTATTAAATTAATGTTTTTTTATTAATATAATATTAGGGTTTTTTTCACATATACATAATATATATTAATCAAAATATGCAATAATGCTTCTGTGTTTTTGAAAATAATAGTTTTACATCCTTCATGTTTTAATCATTTATAAACTACAATGTTTGTTTCATTTACGTTTTGTACACACACACACACACACACACACACACACACACACACATACATATATATATATATATATATATATATATATATATATATATATATATATATATCGAAACTGTAATTATATTTATGTTACTTTTGAAAATGTTAAAGATTACAAATCCTAACTCCCCCCCGTTCCCCGTTTACTATGAAGCAGTTCAGATCGATGCCGAAAATCTTTTTCTAGTGTGGACAAATAAAAGTAATTAATAAGTAATGAAATGTAATCAGTTACTTTACTTTTATAAAGTAATTGAAAAGTTACACTAGTTCTTATACATTTTGAACTAAGGGTCATTTGTAATCTGTAACCTATTACATTTCCAAAGTAATCTTACCCCAACCTTTTATAACTTAAGAACCCCATACTGTATATATATATATATATATATATATATATATATATATATATATATATATATATATATATATATATATACACATAGAGAGAGAGAGATAGAGAGAGAGAGAGAGAGAGGGGGGGGGGGGAGAGAGGGGGGGGGGGGGGGGGCTTTTTTGACTTTTTATGCTTTTTTGACTTTCTTTTTTCTCCTTTTATGCTCCTTGACATTTTGACATTAGTCATGTTAAATCCATGTCAATAAGTCGGAGAGAGAGAGAAATATATATATATATATATATATATATATATATATATATATATATATATATATATATATATATATATATATAGATAGATAGATAGATAGATAGATATAGATAGATAGATAGATAGATAGATAGATAGATAGATAGATAGATAGACAGTAAGGCATATGAACATATGTAACGCATACGAATATCTATCTATCTATAGTTTGAATATTTGTAATCGGGCATTTTAAATGACACACCTGTCAGTCAGGGGACTTTTAATTTGGATAAATCAACATGGCGGCGGCCTTGTGCAGAGGCAAACACAGACTCAAACACTTGTGTCAGTTCGTCTTTCAGTCGCCCAGGAGAGGTTTTACAGGTAAATGCGATTTTAAATGTTATACAGATAATTACAGATATTTTTCTATCCTGTTCTGTTATTTAAATACAAATACTTTTCGCGATTTTGATGCTGTACCGCTGAATTCCGTGTACCATGCCCCCCCCCCAGTCCTGCTTAAAGTCAATGAAGGAGTGAAGCATATTAAATAAGGAATTATACAGAGTTCATGTGTTTTATATTGTCTAAACCCAGTGTAGAGATTGTTTTGTGATAAAGATGTGTGTGTGTGTGTGTGTGTGTGTGTGTGTGTGTGTGTGTGTGTGTGTGTGTGTGTGTGTGTGTGTGTGTGTGTGTATATATCCAGGTCCCATGGCTCTGTGTAGGAAGTAGAATAAATGAATGTGTTAGCATGTTCGCCTCACACCGCCAGGATCCGGGTTCGATTCCCGTCTCGGCCATGTGTGTGTGTGCATGTTCTCCCCTGTGCCTCAGGGGTTTTTTTCTCAGTTTCCGGGTTTCCGGGGGGTTTTCTCCGGGTTCCGGGTTTTTCCTTCCGGGGTGGTTTCGGTTTCCTCCCGGTCCAAAAACATGCACGGTAGGTTGATTGGCACCTTGGAAAATTGTCCCTAGTGTATGAATGTGTGTGTGTGTGTGTGTGTGTGTGTGCGCGAGTGTGTGTGTCCTGTGATGGGTTGGCATTCCATCCAGGGTGTATCCTGCCTTAATGCCCATAGACGCCTGAGATAGACACAGACTCCCCGTGACCCGAGGGAAGATCGGATAAAGCGGTAGAAGATGAATGAATGAATGAAGTCTACATAACGATACTTGTGAAAATTGTGAAATGGTGTTTGAGACATGTGCTTGTAATAGTCTATGCAACAAAGTTCTGTGGAGTCGAAATGGGACATTTTTGTCTGACTTCCTCACCCACACACACTCACACATGGAGGGGGAAGTGTAATGCTTTGGGGTTGTTATTGGAGACTTATTACAGGACTTCACCGTACAAGGCGATGAGTTCGGAGTTGGAATACGTCCTCACTCTGTGAACAAACCCTCGTCTGGAGTGTTATCTATCTATCGTGGCATGACCCTCCCAGTCACCACGCCCCAAACCTACTAAACGGAACATCTTTAAGCGACTTTTTCACGAGGCACAGAAAAGTATCTCCGCTTTGGAGAAATGAACTTTGCGGATCCTGAGAGTGTGTAAAGCTGTCCTTCATGCCGAGGCAGTGTTTTACATTGAATATCTGTACGTTTATAGATTTGTTTGGCCAGAGTAAATCTTCAAACTAAGTTTGTTGTCAATCAAAAACAGTAAAGGCTTGATAGCTGAGAACTTTCCACAGGTTTTATATTGGGCTATGTGTGCTGATAATGAAGGGAGGTGGTGTAGCCCAGTGGTTAAGGTGTTGGACTCTGGACCGGAAGATCACAGGTTCAAACCCCACCACCACCAAGCTGCCACTAGTGGGGGGGGTGGGCCCATTGAGCAAGGCCCTTAACCCTCAGTTGCTCACTTGTAAATCGTTCTGGTTAAGGGCGTCTGCTAAATGCTGTAAATGTAAATGACATTAGAGCTGACCAAGGGTTAATTAATGTAGTAGTTGTAGCCGTGGTTCATTTATCATGTTATTCTGTGTTTGCAGAGAAGTTTGATTATGACCTGGTGGTTATCGGAGGTGGATCTGGAGGTTTGGCCTGCTCCAAGGAAGGTCGTAGAAGCATTATTATTATTATTATTATTATTATTATTATTATTATTATTATTTAATTTCCAATTATTGGGAGTGGATTTTTTTTTATTATTATTATTTTTAAATGTTGTTTTTGTCTCTTGTTTTTTTTCTTCAGTTCAAAAACTGGTCTTTTATAAGTCGTTTAATTATAAATAAACAAATCAAATTTATAATTTATATAAATAATTTATAAAGCATCAAAATCCGTTCACAGGCAGAGAATATATGAAAGGATATTTTATTAAAAAGGCAGAGTAATCTTTTCCAGGCAACACTCACAATCTGAACAGGGATAAATGGGCATAAACATGGAAATACAATAAATAAATGACATAGTGACACCTAGTGGTGAAAGCAGACAACGAACTTTCTTCTGAATAAAACTACAAATTGCGTTCTAATAAAGCAGGGATCACCAACTTTTTGTAACTAGATCACCACCCTTTCTGTAACTGACACCTGGACACCAAGTGGCTACCAGTTTACTCCTCAAATTTATGAAAGATACTCATTTATCTTTAGTTATATATTATTACACTTGACGATACTCATTTACTAATCAACAACTTTCTTCATTGACTTCAACAACGAATAAAGACGCACTACTGATGAGTTGTGCACTTTTTATAGCAAGCCTGAGAGCTACTCATGTGCTCCTTGGGGGTACCTCTGGTGCCCACGGGCACCACGTTGGTGACCCCTGATTTAAAGGCTAATAAAAAGCTGTAATGTGTCTCTTTTAAGTAATAGGATTTTTTTTAATCTGTTTATTTTATTTTTTTATTTTTCTCAGCGGCTCAATTGGGACAGAAGGTGGCTGTTCTGGATTACGTCGAACCTTCAGTGAGAGGTATCACGTACTCCATCTAAATCCTATATATGAGATGTTTATTTTAGGGATTTATTTTAGGGCTTTATACTTTGTTTCAGGAACCAAATGGGGGATTGGTGGAACATGCGTGAATGTGGGCTGTATTCCTAAGAAGCTCATGCATCAGGCCGCTCTGCTCGGCACAGCGCTGCAAAACGACTCGAAGAAGTACGGCTGGAGGATCAGCGGCCCAGTAACACACGACTGGTGCGTTTCCCCATCAGATTAAACCAAACACTGCCCTCTAGTGGGTATTAAGGGTATGACACGTATAAGGGCGCATTATTGTATATATGTATTTGTGATAGATAGATAGATAGAGATAGATAGAAGATAGATAGATAGAGAGAGCGAGAGGAGAGAGATAGATAGATAGAGCGAGAGATAGATAGATAGAGATAGATAGATAGAGCGAGAGATAGATAGATAGAGAGATAGATAGAGCGAGAGATAGATAGATAGAGCGAGAGATAGAGCGGAGATAGAGTAGATAGAGATAGAGAGATAGATAGAGCGAGAGATAGATGGATAGATGTATAGAGAGAGATAGATAGATGGATAGAGAGAGATAGATAGATAGAGATAGAGCGAGAGAGATAGATAGATGGATAGAGCGAGAGAGAGATAGATAGAGATAGAGCGATGGATAGATAGATAGAGCGGAGATAGATAGATTATAGAGAGATAGATGAGATAGATAGATAGATGGATAGAGCGAGAGATAGATAGATAGATGGATAGAGAGAGAGATAGATAGATAGATGGATAGAGCGAGAGATAGATAGATAGATGGATAGATGGATAGAGCGAGAGATAGATAGATAGATAGATGGATAGAGAGAGACATAGATAGATGGATAGAGCGAGAGATAGATAGATGATAGAATGGATGGAGAGATAGATAGATGGATAGATAGATAGATGGATAGAGCGAGAGATAGATATAGATAGATGGATAGATGGATAGATCGAGATATATGATAGATGGATGAGATAGAGATAGATAGATAGATAGATGATAGATAGATAGATGATAGATAGAGCGAGAGATAGATAGATAGATGGATAGATGGATAGAGCGAGCGAGATATAGATAGATAGATGGATAGAGCGAGAGATAGATAGATAGATAGATAGAGAGATAGAGATAAGATAGTAAAATAGATAGATAGATAGATGGATAGAGCGAGAGAGAGATAGATAGATTATATAGAGATAGATAGATATAGATAGGAGCGAGATATATAGATAGATAGAGATAGATAGATATAGATAGATGATGGAGATAGATAGATAGATGATAGGATAGAGCGAGATAGATAGATAGATAGAGATAGATAGATGGATAGAGCGAGAGAGCGAGATAGATAGATAGATAGATGGAGCGAGAGATAGATAGATAGATAGATGGATAGATCGAGATAGATAGATAGAGAGATAGATTAGATAGATAGAGAGCAGAGAGATAGAGAGATAGATAGATAGATGGATAGAGCGAGAGATAGAGATAGATAGATAGATAGATAGATAGATAGCGAGAGATAGATAGATAGATAGATAGATAGATAGATGGATGCGATGAGATAGATAGATAGATAGATAGATAGAGATGGAGAGAGATAGATAGAGGATAGATAGAGAGCGAGAGAGAGAGATAGATAGATAGATAGAGAGAGATAGATAGAGCGAGAGAGATAGATAGAGCGAGAGTAGTAGATAGATGGATAGAGAGATAGAGATAGAGAGATCAGATAGATAGAAAGATAAATAGAGATAGATAGATAGATAGATAGATAGATGGATAGAGCGAGAGATAGATAGATAGATGGATAGAGAGAGAGATAGATAGATAGATAGATAGATAGATAGATGGATAGAGCGAGAGATAGATAGATAGATAGATAGAGCGAGAGATAGATAGATAGAGCGAGAGAGATAGATAGATAGAGCGAGAGAGATAGATAGAGCGAGAGAGAGATAGATAGATAGATAGATGGAGCGAGAGATAGATAGATAGATAGAGCGAGAGAGATAGATAGATAGATAGAGCGAGAGAGAGATAGATAGATAGATAGAGCAGAGAGATAGATAGATAGATAGATATAGCGAGAGAGATAGATAGATAGATAGATAGAGCGAGATAGAGCGAGAGATATAGCGAGAGATAGATAGATAGAGCGAGAGATATAGAGATAGATAGATAGATAGATAGATAGATAGATAGAGATAGATAGATAGATAGATAGATAGAGCGAGAGATATAGAGATAGATAGATAGATAGATAGATAGATAGATAGATAGATAGATAGATAGATAGATAGATAGTGTTTAGAAAGATGGGGCATGACGGACCTACAGTTTGACTTCATACAGGCTAAAAAAACAAACAAAAAAGGATATAAATACATAAATATAAATAAAATATAAATTCACCTAAAATATCTAAAAAAAATTCTTGACACAAGCTTATTGTAAAACACTTTAATTAGTGCATGTGTCTGTGTTTGTGTCTGTAGGGTGACTATGGCAGGAGCTGTGCAGAATTATGTGAGATCTCTGAACTGGGGCCACAGAGTTCAGCTTCAGGACAAGTGAGTGAGACACATTATATAAAAAAACACACACACACACACACACACACACACACACACACACACACACACACACACACCTGCCACATTTTGTAAGCAAAAAAATCCAGCTCCTACTTTAAATTTCTTGTTGCACAGAGGTATAAGAGGAATAGAGAACCTGAGAATATGGTTTTAAAGGATCACATGATTAAATAAAAATAGGTTTTTTTTGTGTTTTATTCTGATTCTAAGAGTTAATAAATAATAATTGTCATTTCCAGGGTTCCCAAGGGTCATGGAATGCTTAGGAATTCATGGAGTATTATGGACTTTTGTTTGTAGCTTAAAATGTATGTGTCCATTAATTAACTTTTCCAGACTTGATGTTTTTTTTAGTCAGAGAAAGTCTGGGAATGTAACATTTGACTTTGAGTGGGAACCCTGGATTTTAGTTGTACACTGTGGGTGTGTGTGGGATTCAGATGTGTAGTATCTCTCTTTGTGTGTGTGTGTGTGTGTGTGTGTGTGTGTGGGAGAAGGAAAGTGAAATATCTCAATATGAAAGGGTGCTTGCTGGACCAGCACACCATCAGAGGATTAAATTCCAGAGGACAGGAAGTACGGACACTATCTCCTAATTAAACTCTTCATATTCCTCCCTAAATCCTTGACTTCTGTAAATTTGCATAAAAATGCTTTTCTTGTGTGCAGTCGATTGTGACCGCCAGGAACATCGTTATCGCCACAGGCGGGCGTCCCAAATACCCCACCAGTGTGAGTGGAATTGTTGTTTGACCTTGTTTTTGTGCAGGATGTAAAAATGAACTACCTCTTGTGTGTGTGTGTGTGTGTGTGTGTGTGTGTGTGTGTGTGTGTGTGTGTGTGTGTGTGTGTGTGTGTGTGTGTGTGTGTGCTTTTTTTCTGTTCAGCAAACGATAATTAAACGGATAATTTTCGGTTCAGATAAGAGACTAAAGGTTACGGCGGTGCGTTTCAGGTCCCGGGAGCGAAAGAACATGGCATTACCAGCGATGATCTGTTCTGGCTGAAAGAGTCTCCAGGAAAAACGTGAGTCAGAGATTTTCTTTCCTCCAACGCGCTGAGAGACAGAAAGAGATTGATGATGAGAGACAGATAAAAGAAAGAAGTGTGTGGACAGAAAGAAAGAACGATTTCAATGGATTGACAGATAAGGGGGGGTGAGATTGATGTATGGACAGATGAAAGAAAGAAAGAGAAAGAAAGAAAGAATTATGTGGACAGACAAGAATTAAAGACTTGATTGGATGGATAGGTGGAAGAAAGGAAGGAAGGAATTGGTGAAAGAGATAAATAACTGGATGGACAGACAAAAAAGAGAGACTTGATTGGACGGACAGACAAAAAAGAGAGACTTGATTGGATGGACAGATGAAAGAGAACGAAAGAGACTTGAATGGATGGACAGATGAAAGAGAATGAAAGAAAGAGACTTGAATGGATGGACAGATGAAAGAGAATGAAAGAAAGAGACTTGAATGGATGGACAGATGAAAGAGAACGAAAGAAAGAGACTTGAATGGATGGACAGATGAAAGAGAATGAAAGAAAGAGACTTGAATGGATGGACAGATGAAGGAGAACGAAAGAAAGAGACTTGAATGGATGGACAGATGAAAGAGAATGAAAGAAAGAGACTTGAATGGATGGACAGATGAAAGAGAACGAAGAAAGAGATGAAAGAAAGAGACTGGACAGATGAAAGAGACTATAATGGATGGACAGATGAAAGAGACTATAATGGATGGACAGATGAAAGAGACTTGACTGGATGGACAGATGAAAGAGAATGAAAGAAAGAGACATGAATGGATGGACAGATGAAAGAGAACGAAAGAAAGAGACTTGAATGGATGGACAGATGAAGGAGAACGAAAGAAAGAGACTTGAATGGATGGACAGAAGAAAGAAAGAAAGTAAGAAAGACTTTAATGGATGGACAGAAGAAAGAGAATGAAAGAAAGAGACTTGAATGGATGGACAGAAGAAAGAGAACGAATGAAAGAGACTTGAATGGAAAGAAAGAAAGAAAGAAAGAAAGACTTTAATGGATGGACAGAAGAAAGAAAGTAAGAGACTTGAATGGATGGACAGACAAAAGGAAAGAAAGAGACTTGAATGGATAGACAGATGAAAGAGGGGATAAAAAGAAAGACATAGATGGATGGATGGATGGGAGGATGAAAGAAAGGTAGACTTGGATGGATGCACATTTTTAACATTCCATCAATTCGTAAACACTATGAGCATAAATACAGCCGCAGATCCAAACAGAACCCCCACCATTCACAGAAAGCTACCAGCACCCATTCTTCCAACGTTCTGTGATGTAACATTGCACACGTTACCCAACAGACTATGGTGGTTTTGTGAATTAATTTTTATTAATGATATTTTAGCAAAACCTTTTTTTTTGTTTGTTTGTTTGTTTTTTTTTTGTTATATTTCAGTCACATTTTCACTCATCATTTTCCTGGATTCATTACCTACTGCAAATTCTTCAACATTTTTATTAAAGATTTTGTCCTGCCTATAACATAGACATTCTAATATATATCGTGTTATATATACATTCTATATACATTCTATATTATATATACATTCTAATATATCGTATAGCTGGGCGATATGTCATATAAATTGAATTGCTGATTAAAAAATATATATTTTTTTATTTATTTATTTTTTTACGTATTTTTAGACAACATTGGATTTTGGATACAGTGGGGAAACTCTGTTCTCTATTTGTACCTCTTTGTAGTCGGTGTTTTGGGGTTTTGCCGCCCCCACCCATTGGCGCTCTCCCCATCATGTTTATCCGGCAGCGCCACACACACACACACACACACACACACACACACACACACACACACTTTTTTAGTTGCCACAAACTACGAATAATGAATGAATGAAATATGAATAATGAAATCCCGCCCCCTCTTGGAAACAAACCCTTCGGATTCGTCATAGTGCCGCCATGTTCATATTTCGCATGTATAACGATGGGGTGGGGGGTGGGGGGTGGGGGGGGAGGTAGGGGTAGAACTAACAGAATTTCACTGTTTTTGTTTGTTTTTCAACATCGACATAAACTCGAAACTCGATTATGACATAATGACAAGCTTTAATCTCATGGTATGAAATCAACACACTATCCTTTCTTGTTTTTCTTTTTTATTGTAGCATATTTTATTTATGGAAATGTAGTAAATACCATACTGAAATAAGTCACATGATCTGGAGCTAGCTGTAGTATTTAACTTCAAGATACGTCTTAAGCAGTTATATATATATATATATATATATATATATATATATATATTATATATATATATATATATACGTACAGGATGTAGAATAAAACCTGATTGGCTGCTCTATAAATTGTGCAGTTAAATAAAACGAACTACAAATATACGATAAAATGCATTAGAGATAATACAAACATGGTAGCAACAGTAACAGGACAAAAACTAAATCCGACCCCCCCAGTATGTGGCGCTGAAGTCCTGTTTTAAGATGGTAGGAACGTTATGCAAAAAAAAAAAAAAAAAAGCGTGAGAATGTAACATGAGCTTGTTGTCGCTCTTTACACAGATGCTGTGTGTGTGTGTGTGTGTGTGTGTGTGTGTGTAGTTGTATCAGGTTGTCAGGTGTGCAGCTTGAGGCTGGATGCTAACGTGGCATCGCTGATTGATGGGCAAAATTCAGGGTAAAGGCTGGCACGCATGCTATAAGCAAACGGATTGGGTGAAAGGGGCAGAATGACAGGGATGGAGGGATTGAGAAAGTAGAGGTCTGAAGGAAAGAAAGGAGTTCTAAAGGGAGCAGACGGAGAGAGAGATTTGCATATTGTAAATTTGTCTTATTACCAGAATGACCAGAATATAACAGGATTTTTACAAAATTTTTTATATTAAGATGAAATAATCTACATTTTTCGTTTTTATATATTTATATTAAAAAGCATTTAAATAAACGGATTTCCTCGAAACGTCTACAATCTGTATTGCTTGGATAATTTTCCAGATTTTTAAGATTTGCCGATTTGGAACATTTATTCATTCATCTTCTACCGCTTTATCCGATCTTCCCTCGGGTCACGGGGAGTCTGTGTCTATCTCAGGCGTCTATGGGCATTAATGCAGGATACACCCTGGATGGAATACCAACCCATCACAGGACACACACACACACATTCATACACTAGGGACAATTTTCCAAGGTGCCAATCAACCCTGCATGTTTTTGGACCGGGAGAAAACCGGAGAACCCGGAGAAAAACCCCCTGAGGCACGTGGAGAACATGCAAACTCCACACACACATGGCCAAGGCGGGAATCGAACCCGGACCCTGGTGGTGTGAGGCAAACGTGCTAACCACTAAGCCACCTTGCTGCATGATTAATTGGGGTAAAAAAAAATCACGATCCATACATTTACAATCTCATTTCTAAATGACGGAAATGAGCGTATCCTGCGTGTCGACGCCCACCCTACGCCGTAACCTAACTCCAACCTCGCCCGAAAAAGTAACAACACGTAACGTAGAACACGAGGTCTGTGATTGGTCGGCTCGGCAGCGTGTTTCCGATACGGCATCGTACATGTTCCCGCTTATTCCTCCGTACCACCAAAGTCCATAGTGAAGAAACGAAGCACGGACATGGGCCAATCAGACGAAAGGATCATCGTCAAAGTGAGAAAATATAAAAACCTCATCACCATTTTACAAACACTGCCAGATAATTCCCGTCATTGCAGGAATCTGCCATTGAAAACCCTAAATGCCAAAACTCAAACACCGCACCAGTGCCGTGCCAACTAGCGACGCAGAAGTATAAATGCTCACAAAGGCTTTGTGCGTATGCTACAGCGTTCACTCGATGCAGAAGTAAAAATCAGCTATTGCCATTTTTTTATATAATAAATACGGTGATACGGCGTACGGTGAAAACTAACGAGCGAGAAATTTCTCTCTCTAATTAGTGCCTAATTGGTTTGTATTTATGTTAGAGATGTGTACAGATGTGTACGGTGTCCTCTCCTGGTTTAATCCCGGGATTGTGCGAAGGCGAGAGGCTCGCTGCAGGTGATGTCATACACACCGAGGGTCTAAATGCAGTAAGTGGCAGCAAAAGTGCCTGGATTTGGCTCTTAAATCCCTTTTAAGCTGTGATACAAACGTGTACTAAGTGCAGAGAGGCATGAGCTCGCAGGGTGGTGTGTGTGTGTGTGTGTGTGGTGTGTGTGTGTGTGTGTGTGTGTGTGTGTGTGCGTGCGTGTGTGCGTGCGTGTGCGTGTGTGTGTGTGTGTTCTAATGCAAAAAGGAATCACTCAGCAGAACCTTGTCTGGACCGGGACACTAACAACATAACGTCATGTTTTCACCTGCAGTGCCCCACCCCTCACCCTCACACACACACACACACACACACACACACACACACACACACACACACACACACACACACACACACTTCCTCTGAAATCTTCCATTAGATCTCTATTCTTTATCTTCTGATCTTGAGGCTTCTTTGATTTTTCGTTGTTGTGTTCGTCAGAAATGATGCACTTGATACACTTTCTCGTGTTTTTATTCCCCTTATATTCATATTTGCAAAATATCCAGGATCAAAAATTAAAAAAAAAAATTTGGAATGCAGGAATATAATTTGTTATATATAATTTATAAAAACACTCATTAAAAAATAGATTTAACCTGCATGTGTTTGTGTCGATAATATTTATTTATTTTTAAAATATCATTTAATTTATTAAATAATTATTTAAAAATTTAAAAAATTTTAAAAAAATTATTTTATTTTTAATCGTTATCGCGTTAATTTTCTAATATTTGATACGGGGGTGTGGGGGGGGGGGGGGTGGCGGTAGAAAAGAAAAGTATACTACTTGTGAATGTATAAAGTACCTAAAGTTGAGAGATTGAATAAATAATAATAATAATAATAATAATAATAAAAGATATGCAATCAATTCTCTAACTGCAAACTTAAACTTCCTTTTTTTATTATTTATATTATTATTACATTATAATTATATTATTTTTTATAATTATGTTATCTTTTTCACTAACATTGCACTTTGAGCAGTGTGTTTATGACGGTACTGTTGAAATAGATTTGATATAATCATGATTTAAGGTCTTAAAATGTAAAAAACAGAAGTTGGCAGCTTTCAAAAGTGTTGCCATAGAATCACATCTCACACACACACACACACACACAGCCGTGACCCCTGCCCGGGTCCGAGGTGTTGACCGTCTCTGCGTAGGTCCTCCCAAGTTTCCATCTGTCAGTGAAAGTATCAGTAATTTGATCTCTGAATTGATGTACATGGTGTAGCTGTTCTCTCTTCAACTCCACTGTGCATTAATAACATGTTTTTTTACACAGTCGGTTGTGTATTAATATGCAAAACGCATGTAAATGGTTGTAAACATGTTCTGTGTTTTTCTTCCCCCCCCAGGCTAGTCGTTGGAGCCAGCTGTATCCTCAAGCCTTTCTTATTCAGACCAACTCATTCTTAAACATCTCAAGCGATACTGTTTTATTTTTATTATCATTCATTCATTCATTCATTCATCTTCTACCGCTATATCCGATCGTATCCGATCTTCCCTCGGGTCACGGGGAGTCTGTGTCTATCTGTCTATCTCAGGCGTCTATGGGCATTAAGGCAGGATACACCCTGGATGGAATGCCAACCCATCGCAGGACACACACACACACACACATTTACACACACTAGGGACAATTTTCCAAGGTGCCGGGGAGGAAACCAGAGAACCTGGAGAAAAACCCCCTGAGGCAAGGGGAGAACATGCAAACTCCACACATACATGGCTGAGACGGGAATCGAACCCGGACCCTGGCAGTATGAGGCAAACATGCTAACCACTAAGCCACCGTGCCCCCTTTTATTATTATTATTATTATTATTATTATTATTATTATTATTATTGACCGCTTATTCCACCGACATTTGTTTTTCCGGTGTGAGAGGAATTTTAGAGCATGTCTATGTTTACAGGTGTACATTTGGAACAATCGTGAACTGAATATTGTGAATAATGTACTTATTTTCGCACTGTAACGTGATCGGTGTGACTGTTATTAGTCATGTAGATGAAAGCTGTTTAGGGAATTACAAATCATATCGCAAGTCATATTTTCCTGAGCCGGGGGTCAAAGACGTGGCTTTGGAATGCGCCGGGTTCCTGACGGGCATTGGCCTGGACACGGCAGTGATGGTGCGCAGCGTTCCCCTCCGCGGATTCGATCAGGTAATACAACGAAACCAAGAGTCTGCTGTTGAATGTTTTTTAATATAATGTTGTGTTACACCAGTCGGCCTGCTTTTACGATGAATTCAAGATGTTCTCCTTCCGAGCGACTTTTATTAATAAGTGATGGAATAATCTGTATTACATTGGGATAAAATAAACTGGAATAGAAACGGCTTGTATAGCAAAATACAATGTTGATCTTATTTATTTATGAGAGATGGATAATACGCTTACGATATTCACATCTCGGTGCACATATTTACAGCGTATAATCGTTATATCAGCTTGTTGTATCGTTGACTATACCGCCCTTGTCGTCCTGAAGCTATAATGTCAGTACATGTCTGTCTGGCAGGGAGTTCTGTTCATCTGGGGCAGAGTTGAACTCCAGCTGATGATGAAACCTGTCCATATATATATATATATAATATATATATATATATATATATATATATATATATAATATATATATATATATATATAAACTGCCTTGAGAAACTTTTGTGCACCCAATCCTTAGCTGTTGTGTACAACAAGTCACCTCGGACCCATGAAAACAGGATAACGGACATGACAAGACCTGTTTCATGTCCTTGTTTTGAGTTCCCGTATCTGTAATTATTGGTTTCACAATAACCGCCGTCGTATCATCAGGCTGCCGTCACCGTTCTAAAGTTATGCAAAGGTGCGAGGCGATTGTTGCGACAATTAAAGTAAAAAATAATCATTATTCATAAAAAATGGAGCAATTAATCCAGTTTTTATGGAACCATCTGAATAAAGTGTCTTATTAGTAGTTGAATAAGTGTAATATAAATATAATGTAATGTAAGTATATAAATCGTAGAAGTTCTTGTCCCTATTGGATAAGCTTTACATTTTAAATAAGAATGTAAATAGTTTCTAGAGTAGATTTGAATATTATATTATATTATATATTTTTTATTATTTATTTATTTTATTATTATGTGTTCATTTTAGGAAATTTTATTAAAAAATTTGCTTTGATTAGCAATTTTTGAACATTGTAAAATGTATACATCATACCATTTTAATTCCAACCAATGCATATCAAATCTTGCCAATCAAATATCTAAAAAAAAATGTTTTTTACATTTATTATTATTATTATTATTATTTTTAATAATTTTGCATGAAACTTAACTTTGCTTAACACTAACGAAGTTTATACCTTCTCCTCTAATGCTTCCTGCAGCAAATGGCTCGTTTGGTGACTGATCACATGGAGGCTCACGGGGCTCGCTTCCACTGGAGCTGCGTCCCCAAGAAAGTGCGGAAACTTCCATCGGGACTCCTACAGGTCACCTGGACCGATACGCAGAGCCAGCAGGAACACCAGGACACGTTCAGCTCGGTGCTGTGGGCTGTAGGTGAGGCCTACATATACAACTTGCTCTTCTATACTGCACATGGGTGCACATCATCCGAAATGAAAGCGAATTCTATCATCGAGGGATTTTAAGGATTAAAAATCACAAATGATTTATATTTTTATTAAGAGACATTATATTAATCGTATCATTATCATTATATTATATACATTTTTAAAAAATCACATTGTATTTAAAGGAAACCACAGAGGGGATACAGGTAACTGATCCCAGTGCATTTTTTATTTTTTTTTTACCCTGTGCCTTTTAATTCTGCTCCTGCTCTCATTATGCAACCCCTCGTTCTTAAAATCGTTCAATGTTTGGTGCCTCCCCCCACACTCCTCCTTCCCTCTCTTTCGTTATAAAAAAAAACAAAAAAACTTGCATGCAAACACCTAGAGCCAACTACGGCGTCAGCACACCAAGGACCATCGTTTCTGACAACAACATAATAAAGCGTGAGCGGGAATCATCAGGGGACGTGTTAATCACCAGCGCAGGATGCAGCAGGGTTCTGCGGGTCGCCATATTCCCTCGCTTCGCTCTCGCACACCGACCTTTTCCCCTCCTTTTTCCTTTTATTCCGTAATGTTTTGTTCATCCCTCAGCACGTGTGCATATGTGTGTATGTGTGTGTGTGTGTGTGTGTCCTTAAGGTCCACACGTGTCCACTTTTTCTGGAATTTATTTATTGGCAGTTGAGCGATGTTTCCCCGATGATGGTGATGATGATGATGATTTGGAGTATGATGAGGTCATAGCAGATGTCTTTACAATGTTAAGAAGCAGAAACGGAAAAAAAAAACCTGGAGAAAGGAACGATCTCCTTGCTTTTCTTTTTTCGGCTGCT
>JACRUU010000019.1:3365954-3375954 GCA_030449085.1 Kryptopterus vitreolus | reverse complement strand
TCTCGCTCTAATCCACGGCGTGACTGACACTGACATTATGGTTCAGAGATATCCATCTCCTGAGTGTGTCAGATCTTCCTGATCAAACTGTTTACCCCTTTTACCCACACCTGCACATCTGTCCATAGCCACGGTGTATGTGTGTGTGTGGTGTGGTGTGTGTGTGTGTGTGTGTGTGTGTGTGTGTGTGTGTGTGTGTGTGTGAGAGAGAGAGCAGTGGAATGTGTGTTGGACCATATGAATTTAAGGAACATCTACTGCTACACATTATTATTCTTCATGTAAATATATATATATATATATATATATATATATATATATATATAATGTTTTTGAGGCAGTTTTATTTATTTATTGTATTAATATGTGTGTGTGTGTGTGTGTGTGTGTGTGTGTGTGTGTGTGTGTGTGTGTGTGTGTGTGTTAGGGTCGTCCTGAACTAACCCCTACAGCCATTAAAGCTGGGAAACTTCTGGCCCGTCGATTAGCCGCTCACTCCGAACAGCTCATGAACTATGACAACGTGAGTCCAACCAAGCAGCACCTGCATTCACTGTATTATATTGTGAGATGAAGGATTTACTTCATTTACATTCTGACAGACGCCTTTATCCAGAGAGGCCTACATAATCTCACTCATAAAGCTGAGCAGCTACAGGGTTAAGGGCCAAACTCAGGGGCCCAGGAGTGCCAGGGATTCGACTGGGATTTGCTCCCACAACCTTCTGATCTGAAGTCCAATGTTTTAAAGAGTAAACTACCACCTCCCACTCCATCCAAGAACAACTCTATTACCAAAAAAAGATCTATCTATCTGTCTGTCTATCTGTCTATCTATCTGTCTGTCTATCTATCTATCTATCTATCTATCTGTCTGTCTGTCTGTCTGTCTGTCTGTCTGTCTGTCTGTCTATCTATCTGTCGCTTCTTCTATCTATCTATCTATCTATCTATCTATCTATCTATCTATCTATCTATCTGTTGCTCTATCTCTCTATAATGTATGTGTATATATATATATATATATTTGTATATATGGATGTGTGTGTGTATATATATATATATATATATATATATATATAATAGAAAGAATTTCATTTAATTCATAATTAAATTTTTAAATACTATATTTCGTTCACATTAACAAATTTGGTTTGTTTAAAAAGAAGAAAAAATGAAAAAGAAAACAATATATTTTTTTCCTTCCTCAATATAACCGTAGTGTTTATGTGTAAATATTGTTTCTGGGCCAAACCATGTTGTTTGAAGTGGGTTTGCGATTTGCAAATAAAAAATAAAAGGATTGTGTGATATTTTGTGTGTTGTGGGGGACGAGACAATGTTATCATTCTGTGTGTGTGTGTGTGTGTGTGTGTGTGTGTGTGTGTGTGTGTGTGTGTCAGGTCCCTACCACGGTGTTCACTCCTCTGGAATACGGATGTGTCGGTTTATCTGAAGAAGAAGCCGAGAAGCGATATGGCAGCGAGAATTTGGAGGTATGATTGTGTGTCTGAGCGTGTGCCTGTGTGTGCGTTTGTTTATGCATGCACTCCTACACAACCCGGCCCACTCACACCTGTGCATCAATGAATCCCGAACCCTTGTGCAGTGACTGACGGCTGAGTAGAGGCTCTGATTGACGCACACAGAGCCTGACGACAGACGAGCGCCAGTCAAAAGCGCCGCCCGCGATTGGCCGTGACAGGTGCGTGTCCGGGGCTGCCTGCATCGGCACGCTCTTTCGCCCGAGTCTACGACGGCTCTGAGGAGGCGGGTTTTTTTTTTTTTTTTTTTTTCCTTCTCTTATTGATGATTTAAGCGGAGAGATGGGGAAAAACATTATGAAAGCACGACGTCCTTGAAGGTGGCAAAGAAGAAACGACCAAAAACGTCCTGGGGAACTGTCAAGCATGCCAAAATAAATATACAAATAAATAAATAAAACAAAAACGAACGTCTAGAATGGCGGGGTTTGATGGATGTGCTGTGGTGGAGTAATAGATCTCTGAGCCTCTTCAGTAGTGTAATACATGTGATCAAATATTCATCCCGAACTGTGAAGTATATTCATTCATTTGTGTTTTATTGCTCATAAAATTGTACTTGCTCATATAGACAGTATGTTCATATTCATTTAGAACAATTTACTGATTCAGTGACGTTTTTTTTTATTAAGTATACGGAGGACTTTGTTATTTAGTAGTTTGTTTGTCGCTTGCCAGGTGTATCATGCTTTCTACAAACCTCTCGAGTTCACCATAGCCGAGAGAGACGCCAGTCAGTGCTACATCAAGGTGATGTTTACGTTCATTTAATCAATTAAATGAAAGTGTCTTTCTAGATATATATTCATTTATGTGTGTGTGTGTGTGTATGTATATGTATATGTATATATATATATATATATGGTGTTATATATATATATATATATATATATATATGTATATATATTATGTATAATATATATCTTATATATATTATATAATATATATAGATATAGATATGTGTTGATATGTATATGTATGTATGTGTGTGGTATATATATATATATATATATATATATATATATATATATCTATATATATATATATACACACACACATATATTGTGTGTGTGTGTGTGTGTGTGTGTGTGTGTGTATGATGGCTTTAATATTTTAAGGTGAAAGGGTTTCCCTGCCTGGCCCTGTGTCAGCAGACAATTGCCCATTAAACCTAATAACTGATCGTGCCTCCCTTTGCCAACGACTGCACTCAAGCAAAAATAACTAGAAACGAGTCTCTAAGATCGCTGGGGAGGGAATTTTGGCCCGCTCTGCTTTGCAGAATTGTTTGAATCCAGCCAAATCGTAGGCTTTTTGAGCAGGAACGGTCTTGTTAATGTTTCATATTATGACCAGACCAGAATCTACACCATTCAGCGATCGACTTGCTGGTGTGTTTCAGATCGTTGCCTTTCTGCTGCATGACCCAAGTGCGCCTGAGCAATTTTTATTAGAAACCTAGGGCCAGGCAGGTTTGGACAGCTTCCAAATGTATATATATATATATATATATATATATATATCTATATATATATATATATATATATATATATATATATATATATATATATATATATATATTTTTTTTTTTTTTTTTTTATAGCACTGTGTATATGTGTATGTAGATACAATACAAGGGGTGAATAAAGCTTTACTGTTTATCCGTCAGGTGGTGTGCGAGCGAGAAGAACCACAGCGAGTGTTAGGGCTTCACTTTACAGGCCCCAACGCTGGAGAAGTGATCCAAGGGTTTGCTCTCGGCTTCCAGTGAGCAGTCTCGTCTTCCTTCACATGAAATATCACTACAAAAACAAACAAGTCATAATAGACACCCATTCCTTGTTAATGGCTAATTAACGATTATGATAATGACGTTTGAACCAACCGGCCTTCGGTTTGGTTCCGGGCAGGAAGCTCGTGTACTCCATACTGTACTAGCGTCATGTTCAAACCCTGATGGATTTGTTTTCTCCGCAGGTGCGGGTTTACCTACGCTCAGCTTTGCGATACGGTCGGGATCCACCCCACCTGCGCTGAGGAGCTCACCAAACTCCACATCACCAAGCGCTCAGGTCTGGACGCCACGGTAACCGGCTGCTGAGGTTAATCACCCCTCCTTGTACCCTTACACACATCGAACACATCTCCTCAAAAAGAAAACAAACAACAAAACAGGATCTGGTTCTCAACTCTCAAATGCGGCCTGTCATGACCTCGCTAATATCCTATTGGGCTGTCCATTTTACATTGACCCTTTATATATATATATATATATATATATATATATATATATTATATATATATATATATATATATATATATAATAACAGACACTGTAAAAGCTTGTTTCTATGTTTGGAAGACAGGCGAAAGTCGTGTTTGCATTTTTTTACACGCCATCAAGACTCCAGAGAAGTGACATTAAACCGAAGTCCGGGCTCATAAATCAGGATTACGGCTTCATTATGGCGCGTTGAAATGAGACTCGTTGGAGAACTTGTCGGTTATTTAAAAAAAGAAAGAAAAAAAAAAAAAAAAAAGTCATATTCGCCGAATATTGTTGTCGTTTCTCCGGCTGTACTTCCTGTCCATTACTCATTCTCTGTAGCTGACACTGATGGATGGGCCTGCTCCGTCGCCACGGTGATACGCTCCCGGGTTCCCAGGGAAGCGCACAAACACCGGGCGAGCCGCGTGTGTCAATCAAACCCCGGGTCGAGAGAGACCTTGTTTAAACCTTTTCGACTACAGAGGTTTTCCTGTAGAGCACACAGAGAAAACACACATGCTCCTTCACGCTGCAGGAGCAACTCGATCACTAAAGATAAAGGCTGTTTTTTTTTTTCATAAATACCACCGCTCGCCTGTAGGGGTCAGTATTCCCCTCCTTTTCGTCCTGTTTTTACCCTGCGCTACAAAGACACGGTTTACAACCTAATGTAGATTAAAGTAGTGCCTAAAGAGCGTCATAATGCTTCAGTGGCCTTTTATTTGACACATTTGACGTTTATTTTTCATTTTTCAATGGTAGGGTTGTATGAAAAATATTTCTCGGTCCTCCCAAATGAATGGTGTTTAATTCCATAATTCAGTATGCCAAGTGCCAGGCAGAAAAGTCGTCTTATTCAGCATTTGTGAAGTGTAATAACAACATCTAGAATGACATAACACAGCTTTCCTGGTTGCATTTAAATCCATTCAAAGAGCAATACATTTAGTTCTAACTACCATTGCAGAAATCTTGTCCTAATATTTTTTTCGCCCCGTAAGAGTTTGTATCCCTAGACATTTTGCAGGCCGGAGTGCGCTTCGTTAACACGGAAACTTTCGCCTCGTCTTTCAACCTTCGACATTCCAGACTCGGGTTTGTCCCCCGTGCTCAGGAACGCGCTCGGAGAAGGTTGCAGGGAGGTTTGTACGGTTCTGTTTGGCCGAACTAGGTGTTTTTTTTTTTTTTTCTTTAAACCCCATCAGAGGAGGTTTGTTTTTGTCTGATGTGCCTCAGCTCTCTGATTAATGAGGCTCGGAGTGTGTGTGACAGGCCGCTGCCGAGACCGAGACGAAGACGAGCAGCGCTACCAGGTTTATTTGGACCCGTGGAGGGAGTTGAGGGGTCCTGTGTTCATGTGTTTTAGGGACCGGGGGGGGGGGTGCTGATGGAAGAACCCTGACCCCAGTACACTACCAGTAACAATAACAATAATAGTTCTGTCTCACACACACACGCACACACACACACATACTAAAGGGCATGGAAGGACTGTGGACTGGGGTCTACATTTCCTTACAGGAGTGTCAAAATCCCCTTATATGTACGTCACAGCTTGCCTAAATATTAAAGGATATGAAGGATTGTTGGTAAACAGCGATTTGATGCTCAGAAAAAGAGAACGCAAGGATACACTGCACGTCTTGTTTGCGTCGCCATATTTTTTCATGCGTCCCACACCTATTCGGTCCTGAGGGTACACAAACTTTTGCACTCACCTTTTTGTCGGTATTTTGCAGGTTAAATATATGCGGAAAGTTATCAGGATGTGTTTTTAATAATTGTAGTTCTTTCTGACACACACACGCACACAACCTTCAGGCTCACAGTTCCTGCCCTAACATATACACACACACACACACACACACACACACACCGAGGGGTCAGGGTCGAGCTTCTCAGGGGGTCGGTTAATGATGACCTGCACTAAAAGCCCTCGCAGGAGAGAGCAGGTCTGATGTGCGCCGGCGTTCCCAGCTTCTGTGTGTACATTTGATATAAAGCTGTGTATTTGTATAATTTATGTGTAAAGTAATAAATGATGAGAGTGAACAAACGCCTCTGTCTTATTAATCATGCAGCGTTCGTGTGTCCTTGCGTCGTCTCGTTTTCCCTTCCAGAGTGTGTGAGGTCGGATCTTCACGGGGGTCCGGCTGTCAATCTGAGCTCAGGAGAAGAGGATTGTTTGCGTTATTGTGTGTCTGTTCGGGCCGCATAAAGATCCTGTCCATTTTTCGGCGTGTGCGTTTGCTGTATTCTTGTTTGTCTCTATGTATTTGTGCACGCGCGTGTTTGAAACTAATGTTGTGTATTTGTGCGTGCAGGTTCTAAAGTATTAGGACTGGAGACTCCTTCCATAACTCTTAAATCTATTTGACAGACATTTCATTTAGGTGATTATATATATATGTGTGTGTGTGTGTGTGTGTGTGTGTGTGTGTGTCTACATATATACATACATACGTGGGGCACGGTGGCATAGTGGTTAACACGTTCGCCTCACACTGCCAGGATTCGGGTTCGATTCCCGTCTCGGTCATGTGTGTGTGGAGTTTGCATGTTCTCCCCGTGCCTCAGGGGTTTTTTCTGTTTTTCTCCGGGTTCTCCGGTTTCCCCCCGGTCCAAAAACATGCATGATGGGTTGATTGGCACCTTGGAAAATTGTCCCTAGTGTATGAATGTGTGTGTGAATGTGTGTGTGTGTGTGTGTGCCCTGCGATGGGTTGGCATTCCATCCAGGGTGTATCCTGCCTTAATGCCCATAGACGCCTGAGATAGGCACAGGCTCCCGGTGACCCGATGGAAGATCGGATAAAGCGGTAGAAGATGAATGAATGAATATATACATACACACACATGTATTTGCATGTATGTAAGTGTGTGTGTGTGTGTGTGTGTGTATGTATGTATATAAAAATTGTAAAACCTTTTTTATTAGATTATTATAAATAAATTCAGGCAACCGGTTAATTACAATATATATATTTCTATTCGTGTTATAGAGTGTGTGTGTTTTCCTATATATTTTGTAGTTAAATACACTTTTACTGTGTTTTACTTTGTGTGTGTGTGTGTGTGTGTGTGTGTGTGTGTGTAGGTGTGTGTGTGTGAGAGATGGTCAGCTCCTCTCCCGCCGTCATTCCCTATTCCCTCTTTGACCCCATACACCAGTGTCCTGTCACTCAAGCGCGTATCGACAATGGGCCAGATTGCTCAGTGTTTGTTTGCTTAGGGACGGGACTCTCATGCATCGCGTCCCTCTTAAAACTTTCCCTCCTGAACGACGAGCTTTTAGCGTCTTGTCCGTTCTCCCCGAAATGGAACGAATGTGTCTAAATCCGCCTTGAAATGCACTTAGCAGAACGAGTCAACATGTCAGAGTGCACGCTGCTAACCTTTAATCCGCTACCATTGTAGGCTACCGAGGCACCTTTCTGACTCCTGCATGTGCGAGTCTCTACCGCAAAGTCCCTCTGAGCTGCGGGGAGGCTTTGTACACAATCCTCCAGCTGCTTTGTGTAAACATCTGCGTAAAAGACGTTGATGTTCGTTCCTACGCCGTATAGTCCCCATCTTCAGCGTGTTTCACTAAACTTTCCGACGTGAAAACACCTTTATTAATGTGTCTTTTAAGTTTGTAACACTGTGAGGACGTTGGCACACCATGTGCTGTTTGTTTGCACGAGACACGGCGCTTCGTTTTTGGGGGTCTCGAGTTACCCTTGTTTTTACAGATTGCGGATTGTTTGCAAGTGGACACCAGGTCTCGCATAAAAACACCAGTGTGTGTGTGTGTGTGTGTTTGTTTGTTTAGGGGTGGCTGAATGTGACCTCAGCCTTTATTTAGATTATTTATAGTAGTTATTGTTTAAAAACCGAGGCAGCAGTAAAGTTGGCCTCGGGCTCTGTAAAAAAGAGGTGTGGTCTTTTGGCCAGTCAGTTCCTGTGTAGGAGGCGGGATATTGGTCTCCATCCGTTGCTGTAAAGGAGGTGTGGCCTCTGAAACAGGTTATTCTTAAAGAAAATAGATGTGGCCTCTGTACCTGTTAGTCTCTTTAGAGAAAGAGTGGCCTCGTGACTGGATAGTCCCAGTGAAGGAAGTGTGGTTTATAGAACTGGTTAGTCCCAGTGAAGGAGGCGTGGTTACTGTACCTGTTAGTTCTGGTAAAGGAGGTGTGGCCTCTGCACCATTAGTCTCTCTAAA
Source organism: Kryptopterus vitreolus (assembly GCA_030449085.1). Classification (NCBI taxonomy): domain Eukaryota; kingdom Metazoa; phylum Chordata; class Actinopteri; order Siluriformes; family Siluridae; genus Kryptopterus; species Kryptopterus vitreolus. Next base: position 3,367,937 of record JACRUU010000019.1, on the reverse strand, counting down.
GGAGGTGTGGCCTCAGAACCATTAGTCCAAGTGAAGGAGGCGTGGCCTCAGAACCATTAGTCCCAGTGAAGGAGGTGTGGTTTGTACAACCTGTTAGTCCCAATAAAGGAGGTGTGGCCTCAGAACCATTAGTCTCAGTGAAGGAGGTGTGGTTTTCTGAACCTGTTAGTCCCAGTGAAGGAGGTGTTCTGCCTCAGGACTGTTAGTTCCAGTAAAGGAGGTGTGGCCTCAGGAATGTTAGTCCCAGTAAAGGAGGTATGGCCTTAGGACCCATTACTCAGTGAGGGTGTGGTTTCTGTACCTGTTAGTCCCAGTGAAGGAGGTGTGGCCTCTGGATCATTAGTCCCAATAAAGGAGGTGTGGCCTCAGGACCATTAGTCTCAGTGAAGGAGGTGTGGTTTTTACAACCTGTTAGTCCCAATAAAGGAGGTGTGGCCTCAGGACCATTAGTCTCAGTGAAGGAGTTTTTCTGAACTTGTTAATCCCAGTGAAGGAGGTGTGGTTTTTGCAACCTGTTGGTTCTGAAGCCACACCACCTTCACTGGGACCAACAGGTTTCAAAAACCACACCTCCTTTACTGGGACTAACAGGAACAGAAACCATACCTCCTTCACTGGGACTAATAGTGGTTTCTGTAAATGTTAGTCCCAGTGATGGAGGAATGGTTTTTGGTACCTGTTCGTCCCAGTAAAGGAGGTGTGGCTTCTGGACCATTAGTCCCACTAATGGATGTATGGCCTCAGGGCCTCCTTCACTTGGACTAATGGTCGTGAGGCCACACCTCCTTTACTGGGACTAATAGTCCCAGTAACGGAGGTATGGTTTCTGTAAATGTAAGTCCCAGTGATGGAGGTATGGTTTTTGGAACCTGTTTGTCCCTGTAAAGGAGCTATGGCCTCAGAACCCATTAGTCCCAGTAAAGGACTACCTTGTTTATCGGCCAAGTCCTATTAAAGGTGGTGTGGATTCTGCAGCTTTTAGTCCAAATATTTAAATATTGTATATTAAACAGCGTTAATCCACGTGTCTAACCGTAATACCTCGCCAACTCCAAAACACAGATAAAGAGTTGCTCTCCAGCAGCGACGCCAGACTGGGAGTGAAGTTCTGATGAACGATGTTGTGTATAGAGAGCGCTTCCTTTTTCACCACCGTGGGTTCGGTGAAGGCAGATGGGAGGCAATACAGATAAGCAAGTGTGCGTCTGTGATATGTGTGTGTGTGTGTGTAGTATTGCTGCTGGAGACCTTGACTGTAAATGTCCTCCCATTAATCACTGATTCTGCCGGTCCATGCGCTGCAAGTCCATCCGCACTTTTTCTGAAACATGTCTCTCGCGCAGAGGCTCTTTCAGCACGAGGCTCCCAAAGACAACACACACACACAAGATAGTGAGCATCATGTTGTCGGTTTAATACCTGCCGTACTTTGGGTATCACTTTTATTCCTACAGTATTATCATTTTAAAAAAATAACTTTATTCCTGAGATGGTTTTCTATCGTTAAAAACAAAAAAAAAGATTTTTGGCCGAAAACATTCTAGTAAATGCGCTCACTCGTCGCCCGGTCCTGAATCTGCTCTCGGGTGTTTTATTCACGTGTAAAAATTAGTAGAAGTTATAGTTCAATGGTAAAGATATTTAACTTCGCCTCATACCGCCAGGGTCCGGGTTCAATTCCCGTCTCGGCCATGTGTGTGTGGAGATTGCATGTTCTCCCCGTACCTCAGGTTTTTTTTCTCTGGGCTCTCCGGTTTCTCCCCCTTTTCCTCCTCCTCCCGGTCTGGTCAAAAACATGCACAGTAGGTTGTTTGGCACCTTGGAAAATTGTCCCTAGTGTATGAATGTGTGTGTGTGTGTGTGTGTGTGTGTGTGTCCTGCGATGGTTTGGCATTCCATCCAGGGTGTATCCGGCCTTAATGCCCGTAGACGCCTGAGATAGACACAGACTCCCCGTGACCCGAGGGACGATCGGATAAAGCG
>JACRUU010000019.1:3353454-3360954 GCA_030449085.1 Kryptopterus vitreolus | reverse complement strand
GGGGGGACTGAGAGAGAACTTCTTCTTTCTATAAAATTAAAGCCTCTTTAGGAGAGAATTTATATAAAACTAAACACACAGAGAAGGAGAAAAGAAAACTAGAGGAGAGGAAGAGAGGAAGACAAACGAGAGAGAGAGAGAGAGAGAAACCGGGGAGGAGGAGGGGAGGAGGGGTAGAGAAAAGGAACGCGGGAGGAGAGGAGGGAGGGAGAGAAAAGGAAAATCGGAGGAGGAGGGAGAGTATGGGAGAAAAGGGAAAACGCGGGGAGGAGGAGGAGGAGAGAAAAGGAAAAAAAGATAGGAGGAGGACGCGGGATGAGTGAGGAGAAAAGGAAAACGAGGGAGGAGGAGGAGGAGGGAGAGGAAAAGGAAAAACGCGGGGAGGAGGAGGTGAGGAGGAGGGAGAGAAAAATAAAGGAGGAGGAGGAGGAGGAGGGAGAGAAAAGGAAAACGCGGAGGAGAGACGGAGGAGGATAGGAGAGAAAGGAAAACGCGGAGGCGGAGGAGCAGAGGAGGAGAGGAGAGAAGAATAGGAAAACGGGAGGAGGGGAGGTAGGAGGGAGAGGAGGAGGGGACTGGGGGGGGGAAAGGAAAACGCGGGAGGGAGGAGGAGGAGGGAGAGAAAAGGAAAACGCGGAGAGGAGGAGGAGGAGAGGAGGGGAGGAGAGAAGAGAGAGAAGAAGGAGGAGGAGGAGGAGGAGGAGGAGGGAGAGAAAGGAAAACGCGGAGAGGAGAAAGGAAGGGAGGAGGAGGAGGAGGAGAGGAGGGAGAGAAAAGGAAAAACGCGGAGGAGGAGGAGGAGGAGGGAGAGGAAAGGGAGGAGGAGGAGGAGGAAGGTAAGGAAAACGGTGGGAGGGGGAAGGAGGAGGAGGAGGAGGAGGAGGAGGAGGGAGAGAAAAGGGGAAAACGCGAGTGGAGGAGGAGGACGGAGGAGGAGGAGGAGGAGGAGGAGGAGGAGAATAGGAGAAAGCGAGGAGGAGGAGGAGGAGGAGGAGGAGGAGGAGGAGGAGGGAGAGAAAGGAAAGGAAACACGCGGGAGGAGGAGAGGAGGAGGAGAGAAAAGGAGGAGGGAGGAGGAGGAGGAGAGAAAACGGAGGAAAGGAGGAGGAGGAGGAGGAGGAGGAGGAGGAGGGAGAGATAAAGAAAAAACGGCTCCGAGGAGGAGGAGGAGGAGGAGGAGGAGGTAGGAGGAGGAGGAAAAGGAAAACGCGGGAGGAGGAGGAGGAGGAGGAGGAGGAGGAGGAGGAGGAGGGAGGAGGAGGAGGAGGAGGAGGAGGAGGAGGAGGAGGAGGAGGAGGAGGAGGAGGAGGAGGAGGAGAGGAGAGAGGAAGAGAGGGAAAACGCGGGAGGAGGAGGAGGAGGAGGAGGGAGGAGGAGAGATGAGAAAAGGAAAACGCGGGGAGGAGGTAGGGAAAAGGAAAAACGCGGGAGGACGTGAGGAGGAGGAGAAAAATGAGGAGGAGGAGGAGGAGGAGGAGGAGGAGAGAAAAGGAAAACGCGTGAGGGGAGGAGGAGGAGGAGGAGGAGGAGGGAAAAGGAAAAGGAGGAGGGAGGAGGAGGAGGAGGAGGAGGAGGAGGAGGAGGAGGGAGGAGGAGGAGAGGAGGAGGGGGAGGAGGAGGGGAGGAGAGGAGGAGGAGGAGGGAGGAGGAGGAGGAGGGGAGGAGGAGGAGGAGGAGGAGAGGAGGGGGGGAGAGGAGGAGAGGAGGAGGGAGGAGGGAGGAGGAGGAGGGAGAGGAGGAGGAGGGAGGAGGAGGAGGAGGGAGGGGAGAGAAAAGGAAAAACGCGGGAGGAGGAGGAGGAGGAGAGGAGGAGGAGGAGGAGGGAGAGAAAAGGAATACGCGGGGAGGAGGAGGAGGAGGAGGGAGGAGGGAGAGAAAGAAAATGAAAACGCGGGAGGAGGTCTGAGGAGGAGGAGGAGGGGGGAGGATGGAGAGAAAAGGAAAACGCGGGAGGAGGAGGAGGGGAGGAGGAGGAGTGAGAAAAAGGAAAACGCGGGAGGGGAGGTATGGAGGAGGGGGAGGAGGATGATTGGGGAGAAATTAAAAAAGTGACTTTTATATATTATGATTATTATAGGTATTAGATAAGAATCTTAATTATAGAGGAGTATTATGTAAAATGAGTATATTATTATAGTATTATTAGTAAAATTAAAACTCTTTATTATCTATTGATTATTAGTATTATTATTATTATTAGTTATTATTATTATTATTATTATTATATTATTATTATTAATATTTTATTATGTATTATTATTATTATTATTAAGTTATTATTATTATTATTATTTATATAAAACTCTACAGAATAAAAACGCCTCTCTCGAAAAAAAAAATAACCGAAAGGGGTCCGTCAGGCTCAACGGCGCGACTTGATGACGTAACCGGCGGCAAATCCGTATCAGGTCGGTACCCGTTGTGATGTTTGTGACGGTCGGTGTTTGTTGTTGTTGTTGTTGTTGTTGTTTTCCCCCCGGTGTGTTTCGGTCCCTGTGCGCGTGTAAGCGGAACAGAAGCGCGGTGTCGTGTCCGCTAAACACCGGGGGTTCATTTCCTCCCGATAGAAACCCTGAAATGAGGATTGTGCGTTATATATTTATTTACTCGGTTTAGGGATGTTTGTATCTCCGGTCTCCTGTGGCATTCAGACGTGTTTATGTATTCTCCTATATAATAAATAAACAAGTAAATAAATAAATAAAACACGAACAAGTTTATCAAAACAAGTTCTTTTATTGTATATTGTGTATCCTGGGTCATGATATAAGTATATGCCTTAGTGGTTAGCACGTTCGCCTCACACCACCAGGGTCCGGGTTCGATTCCCGCCTCCACCATGTGTGTGTGGAGTTTGTGCATGTTCTCCCCCTGTGCCTCAGGGGGTTTTTCTCCGGGTTCTCTGGTTTCCTCCCCTGGTCCAAAAACATGCACGGTAGGTTGATTGATTGGAAAAATTGTCCCCAAAAAAAAAAACCCAAAATAATGTGTGTGTGTGTGTGTGTGTTCTGCCTGCCATATCCTCCCTAGGTTATTTTATAATACATTTATGTCATTTGGCAGACGCCCTTATCCAGAGCGACTTACAACTGAGCAATTGAGGGTTAAGGGCCTTGCTCAAGGGCCCACTAGTGGTAGCTTGGTGGTGGTGGGGTTTGAACCTGCGACCTTCTGGTCCAGAGGCCAACACCTTAACCACTAAGCCACCACCATCGCTATATTTATATTTCTACGTGGTATATGCTTATGTCATGACGCAGGATACACAATATACAATAAAATAGCTTTCTGAGCGTTTAATATATATGTGTGTGTGTGTGTGTGTGTGTGCCCTGCGATGGGTTGGCATTCCATCCAGGGTGTATCCTGCCTTAATGCCCATAGACGCCTGAGATAGGCACAGACTCCCCGTGACCCGAGGGAAGATCGGATAAAGCTGAAGATGAATAAATGAATGAATTTCTCGGACCCAGAAACCGTTCAGAAAGTAATGGAAGCAAAAAAAAAAAAGAAAGAATAATTTTAATGTGTTAATAGTTTAACATTTAATGCACTAAAGCTGGGAAAAAGACAGTATATCATTCACCGGATCGCGTCTTTAATAATGATGTTTGGACCATAATAAGATTGGATCGTATGCTTCTTTGGTTTTCCGTCGTAAACATCACGCCCCTGATTTAATGCATCGTGTAGTGTCATGTGCCGTGTTGGGGAGTAAAAGTAACAGTAATGCGTTATAGTGGAAAATCATGGAATTAAATTACAGTCACTTTAATTTTATTCTGAAGCAGCTCAGTTTCGTATATATATATATATATATATATCCCACTTTTTTCAAGTGCCACCTAGTGGTCAAATGAAAGTAATCAAATGTAATCAGTTATATTGCTTTTATATTAATATAACAGGTATAATTTTTATATCATTTATTCATCATTCATTCATCTACCGCTTTATCCGATCTTCCCTCGGGTCACGGGGAGTCTGTGTCTATCTCCGGCGTCTATGGACATTAAGGCAGGATACACCCTGGATGGAATGCCAACCCATCACAGGACACACACACACACTCAATCACACACACTTTCATACACTAGGGACAATTTTTCCAAGGTGCCAATCAACCTACCGTGCATGTTTTTGGACCGGGGGGGAGGAAACCGGAGAACCCGGAGAAAAAAAACCCCTGAGGCACGTGGAGAACATGCAAACTCCACACACACATGGCCGAGACGGGAATCGAACCCAAACCCTGGCGGTGTGAGGCAAACATGTTAACCACTAAGCCACCGTGCCCCTATAGTCAAGTCAAGATGCGTTTTATTGTCATTTTAAGTATATATATATATATATATATATATATTATAGCTGACGTAGTACGCAGTGAATTGAGACGACGTTTCTCCAGAACCTTGGTGCTACATAAAACAACATATCCACATCACACAACAAAACACAAAGCTGAGGACTAGACTAAGTTAGTCTTAGCCACTTAAAGTGCATCATGTGCAACCAAGTGCAAAACTAAACGCCCCCCCCTTCTGCATTATGTGTTTATTTATTAGTTTCTTGCCCAAAGACCAAAACCCTCATAGAGTAAATAGGTCTATATACGGAAAATGTTAGTCGAGACACACACACACAACATATACGTCAGAAGGTCAAGCCCTGGTATTACCAAGCTGCCACTGTTGGGGGGCCCTTGAGCAAGACACTTAACCCCTTTGTGCTCCAGGGGCCCTGTGTCCTGGCAGGACCCTCCTGCGATAAATAGCTTCAAGTCCAAAGCACTATTCTTTTTGTCTTATTTTTAATGCCAGCACCAGAATGTTGCAAGTAAACATCTGTGCGCCACACTACAGCTTCCTTTCACTACAATTAAGAGACCCAGATCATCTCTGGAGTGTTGAGTTGGTGACGAAGAACTTAAGTGTCCTGCACAGGGACATCCTGACTTTAATTAGTACCTGATGTCAATAGCGCTTTTGTAAATGAATGAATGATGAGTGAGTGTGATGGTCAGGTGTCCACAAACCTTTAGATACACCGGTGCAAACTGACAAACATCACGAAAACCAAGTAGTAATAATCAGGGTTTAAAAAAAAAAAAAAAGTCAAAGTAATCTAATACAGCTGGTTCTAAAAGTGAGAACGACCTCGTAGCAACACGCTACCCCCACCATGTAGCCATTTACTGAGCAAAAACTGACCACCTTCATTCTTAGAACTCTGTCTTTTTTTTTTTTTTTTTTTTTGACCTGTGAACGCCGCTTCACATCTGACCTTTGGGTTTCTCCAGAACGCTCAGCATATATGTATATATGTGTGTGTGTGTGTGTGTGCGCGCAAGATAGATCGGACAATCGTTTGTCCTCATCAGTCCGCCCCTGAGCACACCTGGGGAAGGAAACGGGTGACAATGCTAACAGATAAGAATGTACTACCTGCTTCACCCTTTGTTAACAACGGTCACTAAGACCTCTTAAATCAGTGACAAAGTGTTCAGTCCACATGTGCACACACACACACACACACACACACACACACACAGAGGCACAGACCTTATCTCGTCCAGCCTTGGCACTGCATTCACGCCATTGGCAGGAACAATGCAGGCTCTTCCCCCTGACTGACGGGGGTGTGTGTGGGCACTTCATTCCATCTGTCTGCCGCAGAGATGTTTTTTCCAACCCCCCCCCCCCCCCCACTCCCCTTCCACACACACACACACACACACACACACACACACACTCATAACAGCTCTCAGACCCTTACAATATAGGGCGTGTGTCCGTCTTACTTCCTGCTCTGTTTGTTTAACGCGACTTTAGAATGGTTCTGTGTCTCCATCCTCCCTGTTTGTTTCCTCCACTCAAGGATTCGACTATTTACTTTTTCAAACAGGTGAATTGGAAGAGGGGGAGGAGGGGGGGGGGGGGGTGTTGCCACTCGCACACACTCCTTCCCTCGACAAGCCGAGTGGAAATGGCCACCGAGCAAGAGCGAGAGAGGAAACACAAGATAAGCATGTATTGATAACGAAAAGAATGAAGGAATGCCTGCGAGGCGAGGTATGATCTCATTAGGAAGGGCAGGAACACCAGCCACGGCTCCGGCCTCATCGTAACGGGTTCGATCCGAACACCACACGTTTCACGTCGGGGTGTTTGTTTCAGCAGCACCGCTCGCATCTGTGCTCATGATCTTTCTCGCTGTTTTTATTAACGACTTATTCATTTGAACTGATAGCTGTAAAAAAGCATGACCCTAATTCTGGAGTGGTGAAATGTGAGACACTGATCAGGTAGCTGTGAGGGCGGGCACATGGCGCCAAAAAACGGTGGCTGTGAGGGCACACGGGGCCAAAAACCGGTAGCTGTGAGGGTATACGGCGCCAAACTGGTAAATTCAAGGGCACACTGCGCCAAAAACCGGTAGCTGTGAGAGAACACGGCATCAAAAAACAGTAGCTGTGAGGGCACACGGCGCCAAACTGGTAACTTTGAGAGCACACTGCGGCAAAAACAGGTAGCTCTGAGGGTATACTGCGCCAAACTGGTAACTTTGAGGGCACACGGAGCCAAAAACAGGTAGCTGTGAGGGTATACGGCGCAAAACTGGTAAATTCGAGGGCACACGGAGCCAAAAACAGGTAGCTGTGAGGGCACACGGCATCAAAAAACGGTAGCTGTGAGGGCACACGGCATCAAAAAACGGTAGCTGTGAGGGCACACGGCATCAAAAAACGGTAGCTGTGAGGGCACACGGCGCCAAACTGGTAACTTTGAGAGCACACTGCGCGAAAAAACAGGTAGCTGTGAGGGCACACGGAGCCAAAAACAGGTAGCTGTGAGGGTACCCGGCGCCAAACTGGTAGATTTGAGGGCACATGGCTCCAAAAACGGGTAGCTGTGAGGGCACTCGGTGACAAAAACGGGTAGCTGTGAGTGCACATGGCTCCAAAAAGTGTAGCTGTGAGGGCATGTGGCGCCAAACTGGTAGATTTGAGGGCACACAGCGCCAAAAACAGGTAGCTGTGAGGGCAGACGGCACCAAACCTGTAACTGTGACGGCACACGGAGGCAAAAACAGGCAACTGTGAGGGCACGTGGTGCCAAAAACAGGCAACTGTGAGGGCACGTGGTGCCAAAAACAGGTAACTGTGAGGGCACGTGGTGCCAAACTGGTAGCTGTGAGCAGCGGATGTGTTCAGCTTCATTAATTCCGCAGTGCGTTTCGCGTTTATGTAATCTCCCAGATCTGGACGGCTTTTTTTTTATTTTATGAATGGCGGTGTATGACCGGCACGGAGGCATCATCCCCTCCCTCCATCCCCGTATCCCCCTCGTCCCGGCTCTGAGCGAGGGAAGGAATGCGCCCGTGATCTTTTGAAGCCCCACGTCAGACCGATCGCCCCTCCCCCCCCCCTCAGATCCGCTGTAAGGGCCGACGGTAGCGTGCGTTTGATCTGAAGGTCGCCAGCCCCTCGCCGGCGTTGAG
>JACRUU010000019.1:3268454-3348454 GCA_030449085.1 Kryptopterus vitreolus | reverse complement strand
TCCTCATAAATTCTACATATTATAGAACTCTTTGCTGTGTCCTTAAGGTCCGTTTTTTTATAGGGACCATAAAATTCAAGCAAACTCCATTGAAATGTGTTCTGAATAACATGTGTGTTTTGTCATGGTACTGTGCTCGAGATAATACTGTCCCCATAAGTACTGCAATATAAATGTGTGTGACATCCCTTGTCATATGCAGTATACAGGTCCTCATAACCTCATAAGGAAGTGTGTTTACTGTACTAATTAGACCATACGGTCCACCGTTTATTAAAATTGGACGCAAAAAGTTGCTGTAAGTGAGATGTATTGTAATTTCTTAATTAATTAATTAGCTGAACGAAACCCGTTTTATGTGTAACTAAAACTAAAACTGTGTGTGTTTGCCATGTTTAATGTGATTCGTGACCATGTGGTCCCCATAAGTACTATAATGAAAAACAATGTGTATGTGTGGGTGCAATCTAAATAGTCGTCTTACCTATGTAATGGTGTGATTTTGGCGTGTTTATTTCGGAAATGCAGTGAAGCGTTCCGAGTTTGTTTAGTGTGCACGCTATAATTTGTTCGTCTGTGCAAGTCCATGCGGTCCTGTCCGCATATTTATTTCTTCATAAGGACCAACTGGGTTTTTTTGGGGGTTCCGAACTTTCTGGTCCCTGTAAAGAAAACGGAATCTTTACGCTCTAAGTGGTTAGTAGTACCCAGGTAGGATATAGGAGAATGCTGAAATGCCTGGTTCTTAATTAGGAAGGTCGAGCAGCAGAAAGTAGGCTCCGCTTGACAGATTAACACGCACAATTTAACCACTAACCTCCCGAAATGAGCGCCAGCGAAATAGCAGCGGCTCCGGTTTCAGGGACAGGGCCAAGGGTGACCGCGAATCAGACGCCACAAAGAGGGATCTTCATTAACTTTCCTGATCTGTATCTAAAATCTCGCCTATATTGGATGCCACTCAAGAAGAAAGCTACCATTCTGTGTTCTGTCTCTTGTCTTTGTTCTTCTTTTTTTTTCTCTTTCTTCCCCCATTTCTTTTTTTGCGCCCCTCACTCGTGCCGCATGCCAGATCCTCTTAAGTTCTTTACAAGCCGTCGCGAACAGAACATTCTCGAGCAGATGTGCTGTTGCGTTATTTATTTATTTATTTATTGATTTTTCTTCTTAACAGCCCCCGCCCCCTCTCCCCTCTCTTTTTTCTTTTCTCCTTGACACACGCTTTCCGTCTGCATTGCTGTTGTGATTGGCTGCGAAACCTGCCGCTGGTCACAAAGGCAGAGTCTCGACCTGTTTACAGTAATTAAGTTGTCTCGCGCTGTGATTCATGACACATTGAGTAAGAGCTGTTATCACGTAGAAGGAAAGAGGGAAGAAGAAAAAAAAAAAGCCCCGTACAGATTTCTTCCTCCTCGAAACCTTGGCTTTATTTTTTATTTACGCTTTTGTCTGAATCCTCAGGCGCTAAGCCAGGCCTGTTTAAAAATGCTTAAATGATTAGCAATCAGAACAGGCAAGAGTTTTTTTTTTTTTTTTTTCCCTACGCAAGGGGGAAAAAAAAGAGCAATTTGAAATCACTCGGATTGTTTGTTTAAGCGCAGAGGAAGACGAATGTGACAAAAGTTAAAGCCGTATTAACATTGCCAGTGCTGATTTGCCGCTCTGGATAAGGGCGTCTGCCAAATAATGTAAATGTAAATGTAAATGTAATGTGATTTACATTTTTTATTATTTTTGTAAATTTTTTTATGGTAAATGACTGACCGTTTCATTTAACGTGTATTCGTTGTATTCGAAGGTTTCGGAGCTGGCGTTGATGAGGATGGCTCGTCCTCCTCCGGACCCCGTGTTTACTCTGAGGGGATCGGCTGCCTCTGTGAACACTCTCCACTTTCACTGCGCTGAGGCTAGACTTCCTCTGCTGTACTCGGGGTGAGAATCTGTCACTCACAGAGCTGACACACGTGATTGGACAAACGGATGAGTTGGATGATTGATGAGAATGATGCGTGTGTGTGTGTGTGTGTGTGTGTGTGTGTGTGTGTGTATGTATATATATATATATATATATATATATATATATATATATATATACATATATATATATATATATATATATATATATATAATGTGTGTGTGTGTGTGTGTGTGTGTGTGTGTATGTATTTATTTGTATAAATCAAAATGATAGCATTAAGACAGATTGATTTTAACAGCAGTGATATTATTACCACAGTTGATGCAGTACACATTTCTCTTTCACAATTTTTTTTTATTACAAAATATAAAATTACTAAATAATTAATAAAGTGGTGAAACTAAAACCTTAATAGCAACACACATTTATTCACAAAAATCTTAAATTTGTCTGTTATTTCAGAGTAAAGATAATTCAGATTTGGAAATTAAGAGGAACATTATTGCTTTTTATATTTATATATATATATATATATATATATATATATATATATATATATATATATATATATATAAAAGCAATAATGTTCCTCTTAATATAATATATAGGTATATAATATATATATAGGTCCATACACATTGGGACATCGAAACCAAACTGTTGTAATTCGTACACCGTTCACCTGATTGGGATGTAAATATGCTCAAATTAATGCTGACATTTTCCAGTTAAAGGACATCTTGTTTGTAAATAAAAGATTAAATTCATTCATGAAATCCATTGTGGTGGTGTATAGAGCCAAAGATGTTAGAATTGTTCCAATATCCCAATATTTATGGACTTGACTGTGTGTGTGTGTGTGTTGTGTGTGTGTTTATATATATATATACCTGCACATACATGAGAATATAGGAAGTTAAACATCTCTCTGTAGGAGCTTCTCCAACTTTTGTTTAGCATTACAGGAAGCTACAGCAGTTAAGAAAATCAGTTTTTCCTGTAATTCATGTCCCTGCTCTCTTTCGTGCTCTAGATCTGGAAAAGGCTTAGTCCACGTCTGGAACCTGAACACCCGACGTGCCGAGAGCGTTTTAGACGGCCACGCCGGAGCTTCGGTCCTCTGGCTCAGCACTGTACGCTCCACTAACGCCTTCCTCAGGTACGTCACGACCCTGTTTAATGTACTGTAGTACTTTTTATAGGGGAAAAAAAATGTGATGTTTTTTGTTTTGTGTGTGTATGTGTGACATAGTCATGGTCGAGATATGAAAGTGTGCGTGTGGGATTTGCATGAGGGTCGCAGTACGGTGTCCCAGTCCTTGTACACGGGAAGCGTCGGGTTCTGCCAGTGTTGCCTTCTGGAGGCTGATGGACGTAAAACCCTGCTTGCACTTCCAGCGGAAAACATGGCAGAGGTGAGCAGAACTATGTATATGTATATGTATATATATATATATATATATATATATAAATATATATATATATATATATATATATATATATATATATATATGATTGTGTGTGTGTGTGTGTGTGTGTGTGTATTAACATGCCCAATGTTAAAAAGGACAAAATGGGGGGGGGGGAAACAGAAACAATAATAAAAATTTACCCGGTTTAACACGAAATTATGGCTAATTGGCTAAATTGTCTCTCATATCAAACGTTCAGCCAGTATTTATTCGTACAACGAATAAAATAATGACAACGATAACAGTACACCGCGTTCCGTTCCCCAAATCAAATTTTGCATATGAAATTGCTGCCGCATTCATATTCCAGGATAATAAACATTCCGTTAATTAGCTTTTCCTCCTACGCTGGATCAAGTGCTTTTCAGTACTTTGTTCAAATTGCCGTTAAAAAAAAACTGCGTTAAAAAAAAAACGTTATCCTTTGCTCCTTTGCATAAATGGTTGTGAAAATAGTCGTGGCAATTTGCAAGCCTTTATTTGCGCAAAGTGAAAGCAAAAAAAAAAAAAAAAAAAAAAAAGATTCAAATTTCATTTGCTTCGCGTCGTTTTCAAAGTGAATACAAATTTTCGCCCTGCTTTTGTTATAGTGCTGAGTATCCCAGACTCTCTTTTCTCCGTCCTCTTTTTTTTTTTTCCCCCTCTCCAACGTCTTCTCTTTCTCACCTGAGGGGATGAGCTCTGGTCTTAAAGCTCTCTTTGTTAAAGGAAACGCTGTACCAGATGTGCCAACCTGTTAAAATATGAATTGGCTGTAACTCAGTTAATCGAGACCTTAACGAGGATGTATCACGACCGTCATGGGCAACGCCGCCACCACAACCCCCCCCCCCCCCCCCCCCCCCCCTTTCCCAGCCCTGGAGCGTTGGCCTCGACCCTTCACTCACTTCCCTCTGTCATTAAGGTTTGTGGTTCTAATCAGATTGTGTACCTGCAGGTTGAAAATATATGTGCATGCCCGTATGCCTAAAGCTTTGGAGTGTATGTGTGTGTGTGTGTGTGTGTGTGTGTTTGTTTGTGTAGTAGTACACACTGATTGTAATCACGGGTTATCATGGGCTGATTATAAACCGTATGGCTAATGGTGTAAGGGTTTAGCCTGTGGCTTGCACACAACAAACTCGCAGTTGTTGTAACACGGATGTACAGGGGAAGGAAAAAAGGGCTTAGTCTTTCACCGTGGTGTCTTACAACTCCTTCGTTTCGGTTTAGAGCCAAACTATCAAGTCAAGACTTGACGGAAGCAGAAAACACCACAGGGTTTTGGCGAACGCGGTTCGTCGCGTAGGCAGCGTAACAAATGCCACTGTAGCAACGAAAAACATTGGGTATGTTTACCACACGGTTGAGATATATATTGGCTCTGGAATAAATGTTTTTTTTTTAAATCTAGTTTTGGATCAATGTGTAAAATATTTCAACTTGTGTACTGCCTTGCAATCTTGTTGTTGTTGTTTATTTTTAGGTTAATCGCACGATTGCCAGGAGTTGACTCGTGATTAATCGCACGTTTTCAATGTACCATAATGAATTTTTCATATTTCTAATACTCTAACTGTAACAGATGTATATATATATATATATATATATATATATATATATATATATATATATATATATATATATATATATATATACATCAGACGTGGACAAAATTGTTGGTACCCTTTGGTCAATGAAAGAAAAAGTCACAATGGTCACAGAAATAACTTTAATCTGACAAAAGTAATAATAAATAAAAATTCTATAAATGTTTATGAAAGTCAGACGTTCAGACAGAATTGTTTTTCAACAGAAATGCTTCAACACAGAATGGTAATGGGGTGTAAAAAATAAACTCATAGGTTACATGGCATGGCAAAAATGATGGTACCCCTAGAAAACACAGAAAATAATGTGACCAAAGGGACATGTTAATTGAAGGTGTGTCAGGTAATCACTGTGTAGTTTGGTGATATGGTGTGTACCACATCGAATAGCAGCTGGTCAGAAAGAAAATTATAGACAAGCATGGTAAAGGTGTCTATACAACCTTGTAATCAGCCATTGGGCCAGTTAAATATATGGCTACAATGAAATCTCAAGACTACAAGGAATTTAGAGAGAAATGTCAAGAGATAGCCTAGTCAAGCATGTTAAAGGTAAAGGCAGGTAAGACCATGGCAACTAGTGTTCCTATGAGTACAGTTGCAGGACAGTGCAGGGTACAATGAAATCTCAGACTATCTTCTAGAAGAATTCTCAGAGATTGGCTCTCACTATTAACAGGACTACAGCTTGGCTAAGAGGAAAAAATTGGACCTAAAGTGGCCGTCTATGAGCCCTGACCTCAATCCTATTGAGCATCTTTGGAAGGAGCTGAAACATGCAGTCTGGAAAAGGCACCTCTTCAAACCGGACACAACTGGAGCAGTTTGCTCATGAGGAGTGGGCCAAAATACCTGCTGAGAGGTGCAGATGTCTCATTGGCAGTTACAGGAAGCGTTTGTTTGATTGCCTCAATAGGTTGATTGCCCAAAATTAAGTTATATCATTTTTGTCATGCCTGTTTCATAGGGGTACCATTTTTTTCATTTTGTCCATGTTGAATTCATGTTGAAGTATTTTATATGTTCTGTTCCTGACATGGTTCTGACATTCTCACATTTATAGAATTTTTATTTATTATTACTTTTGTCAGATTAAAGTTATTTCTGTGACCATTGTGACTTTTTCTTTCATTGACCAAAGGGTACCAACAATTTTGTCCACGTCATTATATATATTATTTCTCTCAAAATCTCTCCATTTAATAAAATTATTTAATATTTATTTTACTATGTATTTTTTATTTAATAATATTATATTTAATTTATCTTTTAATTTCTTGTTCCAATGTTACTTTGTTTACTGGATGTTTTAAGTGTAAAATATGGGACGTGGCTCCTTTAAGAATTGTGTTCCGGTTGCTTTTCCATATAAACTGGTGATACGGTGTTTAGGTTATACGGAAGCGCTTTATTGCGTTCGGTAAAAATGCGCTTTATTGTGTAATACGGATTTGGGAATGCGATGCGCTTGCGTAAGGTTCCATACGGTAATATACGCTAATATAGTGAGGAGATCGTACCTGTTGTGAATGCGCAGCTAGTAGGCGTAATTTAGGAAAAAAAGATGAGTGGATGCACTGAACGTTTATTTATTTATTTGTTATTTGTTGTTCAGTTTTCGTTCATTCACCAACACGACGCAGAGTGAAGGAGCAGATCCCTCACATAGTAATGCACACTGCGTTAATCACACATTAATAGCATTCGTGCCGTTAAAGTGAATTAGCGTCAATACATCAATAAAGCAGTAACTTTGACGGTGTATTTAACTTTTATTTTGAGATATTTGGGTTTATTGAACTCTTGAGCAACCCAGATGTAAAGTATCTCATCAGCACGTGTGGCTTCATCCAACATTCTGGCTTCACAAAATGCTTAAATGTGTCGTCACAAGCTTTACAAAAGCAATTTGTGTTGTTCTTACATCGGGCCATAGTTTTTACACGCGCATTTCGAAACAACCCCGTCCTGGACCAGGGGTGGGCAGTTATATTTTGCAAAGGGCCACATGAGAAACCTGAGGTGTGTTCGTTGGCCGAACCATCAGTAACGTTGAACTTATGTTCAATATTAATTCATTATGCTACCAAAAGAATAAGGATAGAAAAAAAATCGCTGTATTTTTCCTTCATTTTTCTCACTGAGAATACTCCAACAATGTCAGTGCCGCTGTGTGGGCTTATACTTTATTCTGGTGCGGCTAAGAAGCCAAAGCAGTTCAGCGGGCCGGATTAAAAGGACCAAGGGGCCGGATGTGGCCCCCCCCCCCCCCGGGCCGTAGTTTACCCACCCCTGTACTAGACTGTGTGTAATTAATGAATATAGGAATATAGTTTGTGTCATATTAGATGCTGTTTCTCTCAGAGTGGACATTTCTAACTAAGAAAATACAGCCAAGGAAAATTTTGTGAGATTTTATTTCTTATACTTTTCATTAAACAATTTACAGAAAATGTTTATTTTTTATATTAAAAGAGTTCATTTTGTGTGTTTCTTCTTTCTGCTTTCATTCATTCATTCATCTTCTTCCGCTTTATCCGATCTTCCCTCGGGTCACGGGGAGTCTGTGCCTATCTCAGGCGTCTATGGGCATTGAGGCAGGATACACCGTGGATGGAATGCCAACCCATCGCAGGGCACACACACACACATTCACACACTAGGGACAATTTTCCAAGGTGCCAATCAACCTACCGTGCATGTTTTTGGACCGGGGGAGGAAACCAGAGAACCCGGAGAAAAAAAAAAACCCCCTGAGGCACGGGAACGGGAACGAGGAGAACATGCACAAACTCCACACACACATGGCCGAGACGGGAATCGAACCCGGACCCTGGCGGTGTGAGGCGAACGTGCTAACCACTAAACCACCGTGCCCCTCTTTCTGCTTTCAATAATTAATTAAATAAAAAAAATTTTGGGGTTTGTGCCATTGCAAAAAAAAAACAAGTTATGAACAGAAAGCACAGAGCAGGAATGTGGTAATGGGTTTTAAAATTTGCTAATCTATTTAAAATCAGTAGCTGATATTTAAGTGTTCGGTTTTTCAGATTTTGGTAATAGAAGCTGCAGTATGGAACTTTATGTAAATATTATCTGTTGTTTTTTATTTCCAATGTTACTCCGCTGCACAGACCTTCAATACAATTGATGTCTGACGTCTGAAGTTGTTGATTTTATTGCTCCCCGGAGGGGAAATGATTGCGTTCCAGCAACAGTTTACACCATCTTGTAGTAGGGGCGAGTCAGAATGTAATTTTAAAATTGTAATAATATCAAATAAATAATAACTGGCCTTGTGTGTGTGTGTGTGTGTGTGTGGTGCACGGTGGTTTAGTGGTTAGCACGTTCGCCTCACACCGACAGGCGATTCCCGTCTCGGCCATGTGTGTGAGTGGAGTTTGTGCATGTTCTCCCCGTGCCTCAGGGGGTTTTTCTCCGGGTTCTCCGGTTTCCTCCCCCGGTCCAAAAACATGCACGGTAGGTTGATTGGCACCTTGGAAAATTGTCCCTAGTGTATGAATGTGTGTGTGATTGATTGTGAGTGTGTGTGTCCTGTGATGGGTTGGCATTCCATCCAGGGTGTATCCTGCTTTAATGCCCATAGACGCCTGAGATAGGCACAGACTCCCCGTGACCCGAGGGAAGATCGGATAAAGCGGTATATTTTTGTATTTTAATGTTGTTTTAATAAATGATTGTTTCTGTGGTAACGTGATCACTAATTATAATTGCTGATCTTTTATTGCTGGTAAGTTTTTACAGTAAGTTTTTTTTTTTTTTTTTTTTTAATCTAGCAAAAAGTGATTTTTGTCTAAGAAAGGAGACATCATCAGACAAGAATAATTTATTTACTTATTTATTGGTAAGAACAAATATGGGAAACAAATATGAAACTGGGCAGGGAATGATATAATAATATGGCGTTTATAATATGGAGAAAATGGTGGCTTAGTGGTAAGGTGTTGGACTCTTGACCAGAAGATCACAGGTTCAAACCCCACAACCACCAAGCTACCACTAGTGGGCCCTTGAGCAAGGCCCTTAACTCTCAATTACTCAGTTGTAAGTCGCTCTGGATAAGTGCGTCTGCCAAATGCCGCAAATGTAAATACAGCCAAAGGTTTGTGGCCTTTTGTCCATGGAGTTTGTATGTGCTTTTGTGTGTGTGTGTGTGTGTGTGTGTGTGTGTGTGTGTGTAACTTTGGGCGAAATGTGAACGGTTGATTTGCAGGTCAAAGTTCCTCCTGTGACTCCTTCCTTCTCGTCCTGTAGATAAGGGTCACGGAGCTGGAGAACCAGACGCCGATCTGCTCTTTAACCCCAGACGAGAACCGCGGCATGCTGATGTGCATGAAGATGTGGCAGGTAAGATCACTAAGATCGCTTTTCCTAATATGCAATTAGGATTGGCTTCAGGACGAAATGAAAGGCGCAAACGTCAGACACCGAACACGCCATTGGCCGATTTTTGGTCAAGGTGTCGTTATAAATAGTCCTTCCAAGGTTTTTTTTTTCGTCTATCATTAGTATTATTCGCTAGATTGGTGGATCAGCAGCGAATGATTTACGATGTGGCTGTATCCCGAACTTTCTTTTTTTTTTTTTTTTTTTTTTTTTTTTTTTTTTTTTTTTTTTTTTTTTTTTTTTTTTTTTTTTCTTTCTTTTCTTTTTTTTTAAGGGGGTCTCATCTTTAGTCCAGTAATTACAGTTGTTGGAATCGTAGTTGCTCTCGGCTATAAATCAACTGCCGAAGCTGTTTTGCAGCCAAGAGCTCGTATTTGGCCCGGTCGTTAAAAAAAAAAAAAAAAGACTTGCAGTTTCATGGTTAATTAATTTCTCTTCTTGTATTATTTATGGCTTTTCCAGCCGACTGTGAGAAGTCAGAGCGACAGACGTGATGTTTGGCAGGTACAGCTTTTTCGTGTGTGTGTGTGTGGGGGGGGGGGGGGGGGGGGTTAATATCATTTATGTCCTATATCCCATTTGACTTGCAGGATTATTTTCCTGAAGCGTCATCGGGCTGTAAATGGATGCGATGAGATATTGTGATATTCAGTACAGATTAATATCGCAACGGCTTCATTTCTGACTCCTTATTAATCCGTTAGTCATGTGGGTGACGCTTATATAAATGTGAACATGTCTCGCGCATTAAGAATAGGGATTATATAAATATCGTTGGGGCCTGTGCTAATAAAAATTGATTTATTTAAATATCATCTTGTTTTTTTTTTTTTTATAAAAATAGGACATTTATTATTGTGGGCGTGGCCTCTGGTATTATAATATATTAATTTGTGGATTGTTTTGTGTGTGTGGTTTATGTTAATTAGGATAGGGTTATTCGAAGGGTTGTTATTATTGTAGCCGTGGCTTTTGTTCATTAGAATAGGATTTATATTATAGTGGGTGTGGTTTCTTTTCATTAGAGTAGGATTTATATTATAGTGGGTGTGGCTTCTGTTCATTACAATAGGATTCCTATTATTGTAGGAGTGGCTTCTGTTAGAGGAGTTCTTATATAAATGTGGGTGTGGCCTCTGTCAATTAGAAGAGTTAGTAGATTAATGTGATTTTTTTGTGGGTGTGGTTAATGTTAATTAGGATAGGGTTATTTGAAGGGTTGTTATTATTGTAGCGGTGGCTTTTGTTCATTAGAATAGGATTTATATTATAGTGGGTGTGGTTTCTTTTCATTAGAGTAGGATTTATATTATAGTGGGTGTGGCTTCTGTTCATTACAATAGGATTCCTATTATTGTAGGAGTGGCTTTTGTTACAGGAGTTCCTATATAAATGTGGGTGTGGCCTCCGTCAATTAGAACAGTTATTATATTAATGTGGCTTCATTTAATAAGAATAAGGCTTTGCTTATGGGCATTAGGTCTGTTAAATAGGACACTACATCACTGTGGGTGTGGCTTAAGGTTAGGGCTTCTGTTCATTGGAATATGGCTGATATCCAATTATTACATCATCAAATTATGATGGGTGCGTGCGAACCCGATTAATTAGATTATGACATTTATGTGGGTTGGCCTCGGTTCATTGGACGTGGGGTTATATTAATGTTGGTGGGGCTTCTGGGGATTTGATAAATGTAGGTATGGCTTTTTTCTAACATGGGCGGAGCTTAATAAGAACCTGGTTTGTATTGACACAGGATTTTTGTATATTTTATTTGTTATTCTAATAAGAGACTAATAGAGATTTTTTTCGAGACCCAACAGAAGCTGAGTGTCTGTGTGTGTGTGTGTGTGTGTGTGTGTGTGTGTGTGTAGCAGTGAGAGCGATAAATAATAGTGCATGTGTCCTGTTGTTTTGTGGTCAAATCTCCAGTGTGTCGGTCTCCCAGGCGCTGTCTTGTTATCCCTGCCATCACTCTCTGCTTTATACACTGTTTTATACACACACACACACACACACACACACACACACACACACACACACACACACACACACAGTCTGTCAGTGATGAAGCTCGCAGATTGCTTGTTGTTCTTTAAGCTTAGCGAGCGTGACTATTGGACGATATTTAACGCTATATTTAGTAATGCTTTCTTCAGGACATTTTCTTTTCCTCATGCTCCGCCCTGCTCTGTGATTGGCCGACGGGAGGGAGTGCCGGGACGCGAGCGCAGGAGCTCCGAGACTCGTCACGATTGTGCGATGTGACGGGTTTTCAGCACTCGCAGAGCGCTGGAGAAGAGGAAATGTTTCAGCACTGATATCCATCTCTACTCGGCGCCTGCTATGTCACGTCCTGCGCTCGCGTCGCCGCGGCCCGTATTTACATTACCATACGATGTCCAGAGCACCTAAAAGGATCTCGTCGATAAAAGAAAAAGCAGTTCTTTCCAAAACTATTTGTATTTACAGTTAAATCCGTAAAAAAAACATTTCCTGCTCATTCATACAACTGTGCATATAAGGGCCTTGTTCAGGGGCCCAAGAGTGGCAGCTTGGGCCCCTGATGGGGTGGATGGGATTTGAACTCCTGACCTTAAGGGGCAAAATTGTTACAATGCACTGACTAACTTGGTGGAATTTTGTCTCCTGGGCCCCTGGGTGAGGCCCTTAGCTGCTCCATTGGATATACGTGAAATGTAAGTTGCTCTGTATAAAGGCATCTGCCATAAATATAGATATATATATGTAGAATGAGATCATTAATATAAACTTTTTATCGAAAATCTATTTTTCTCTCCACTCAATCTCCAACGAACTTCCCTCACTTCTCATCCCCATCCTCTCCCTTTCACTCTTTCTCATCCTCCAGTCCTCCCTTCTTCTTTTTTTTCTCCTTCCCCTCCTTGGTTCTCCGTGTTCCTGGCTCTGAAGCAGGCGTCGGATGATGGATCTTCTCCTCCGGCTCGTGCCGTAATCCCACTCGGGGGCTCGAGCTCAGGCCCGGGCCGCAGAGGAGATAATGAATTAGGCGTTCACCCGGGGTTCTGTGACCTCCGCCCCGTGACATCGTCAATCAGGGAGCTCCCACACTTGGCTGAAGAGCGCGGGCCAGAGGGCACCAGACGCGAACACTTAACGACTGTCTGCGCCGACTCTCGCGCGTTCTCATTCCCACTTGTTTTGTTTTGTCCGCGTCGCGCTCGCGGGCCGTGTTTATACGCCCACCGCGCGATTCTGTCTATAATTTGTTGAGCCGCGCAGGAGAAATCAAGCGATCGCCCGAGAGGATGACCTTTCAGAGGGAGAGCGAAATGAATCCCTGCGTTTTCGCTCCGTTCACATATGGAAGGGATTTTTCATTGCCAGGGTTTTTTTTTTTTTTTTTTTTTTGGTGTACACAGAGAGGGTACACTACACACAGATGATTTGTAGCGCGTCCTCGGATCTGTCGACCCACCGAGGGAGCGCAGAAGGGGCCGGAAAGAAAGAACAAGAAAGAGAATAAAGACGATGTAGAACAACCGCACTCATGCCATATAGAAACACGTGTAAGGTCCTGGCAGATAGGACATGTGTAATTTCCTGGCAGATAGGACATGTGTAATTTCCTGGCAGATAGGACATGTGTAAGGTCCTGGTAGATAGGACATGTGTAAGGTCCTAGCAGGTAGGACATGTGTAAGGTCCTGGCAGATAGGACATGTGTAAGGTCCTGGCAGATAGGACACGTGTAAGGTCCTGGCAGATAAGACACGTGTAAGGTCCTGGCAGATAAGACACGTGTAAGGTCCTGGCAGATAGGACACGTGTAAGGTCCTGGCAGATAGGACATGTGTAAGGTCCTGGCAGATAGGACATGTGTATGGTCCTGGCAGACAGGACATGTGTATGGTCCTGGCAGACAGGACATGTGTATGGTCCTGGCAGACAGGACACGCGTGAGGTCCTGGCAGACAGGAGACGCGTGAGGTCCTGGCAGATTGAGGAAAAAGAAATGTGTCCAGGAACCTGTAAGAGGAATTGATTTGATAACAACTTTATTTGTCTCACACACATTAGAGCACAGAGAAATTCTTTCTTTGCATATCCCAGCCTGTTTGGAAGGCTGGGGTCAGAGTGCAGGCTCCGCCGTGACACGACCAAGGCTTGCAGCTTGGTGATACCAGAAGGCTCGGACCCTCGACCTTCCGATGAGTAGCCCAGCGTCTTAAACCACTGAGCTACAGCGTCTCCGTTATGTATCCAATTCCTGAATCAGAATCGATTTTACACAAGGGTGATTAGTGAAGTCCCGTAATGATGAAGGCGATAAGGTGTTCATGTTCTTTGTTTAAGAGGGTTGGAGCTCTACAGCAGGAGATCTTCATTTGCTTCCAACCCATGTAGAGCCGGGAACTGGCTTTGTGCACAGGGTCATTGTCATGCTGGAATACATTCCGGTGTCCTAGTGAAGACATGTGAGGCGGGAAATGTCATCTAAAAAAACTTCAACTTTGTTAACAGTTTGTGTCCACATATCTACATATATACCATATATATCTTCACATAATGTAACATATATATATATATATATATATATATATATATATATATATATAAAATGTAATGTAACATATCTACACATAATGTATCTGCACATTATGTAGCATATCTACACATATTTGTAACCTGTATGATGTAATATATATTTACGCATGATGTAACATATATCTACACATAATGTAACATATATATATATATATATATATATATATATATATATATATATATATATATATATATATATATATATTATTTAATGTAATGTAACATATCTACACATAATGTATCTACACATTATGTAGCATATCTACACATAATGTAACATGTATGATGTAACATATATCTACACATAATGTACACATCTACACATAATGTGTGTTCTTATTTGCCTTTGTGTATTTTTGTCCTCTGTGTGTGTGTGTGTGTGTGTGTGTGTGTGTGTGTGTGTGTGTGTGTGTGTATATATATATATATATATATATATATATATATAGTGTCTTATTTTATACAGTACATCTATAAACAATTTGATAGAAATATCTATAGTATATTATGTATCTATTTGTGTGTGTGTGTGTGTGTGTGTGTGGCGCACTGTGCTGTAAATCTGTGCAGACAGAAGGCCTGCAGCTCGGCAGTGAGTTATAGCTGCGTGTGCTTTTATCTGTGTTGTTATCTGCTGTGTTGATTTATGAGAGGACCTGCTGCATGTAGCAGCTCAGCGCGAGTGTTTTCTCCTGTCCGATAACGGCACAGAGACACAGCGCAGGTCACACAGGATATCTGTAAACCCTCTGTGTGTGTGTGTGTGTGTGTGTGTGTGTGTGTGTGTGTGTGTGTGTGTGTGTGTGTGTGTGTGTGTGTGTGTGTGTGTGTGTGTGTGTGTGTGTGTGTGTGTGTGTGTGTGTGGTGTGTGTGTGTGTGTGTGTGTGTGTGTGTGTGTGCGCGCGAGATAAATAGACTGACTAACCGTGGTGGTCTAACAGAGGATATAGAGGAGAGTGTGTACGAAATGCCAATCCACTGTAACTGATTTATCTCAATAAACAAACAAATAAATAAATAAACAATGTTTGTGTGTGTTAATTCTTAAAATATAACAAACCCAAAACAACAACTATATGACTGTTTTTCTATCGACTTTGTTTGATGTTATTCCGTTTAAAAGTATTCTACATTTCGTTGGCAGGTTTGAAACTTGCATGTACAGCAGCAGTAATATTTTGATGTACATCAGTAGTATTGTGTGTGTGTGTGTGTGTGTGTGTGTGTGTGTGTGTGTGTGTGTGTGTGTGTGAGGGAAGTCTCTAGGTTGTAGCTTAAGTGTGTATCGGAGGATACAGATGAGGAGTCGTGTGATGAGGCCTGTAATTGGTTGACAGCAGCAGCTGATTAATGTAGAGACTCTACTGAGCTCTAACAGCATGATAACCTTTACTCTAATACCCCCCCTACTCCTGTTTTACTCTAATACCCCCCTACTCCTGTTTTACTCTAATACCCCCCCTACTCCTGTTTTACTCTAATATCACCCTACTCCTGTTTTACTCTAATACCCCCCCTACTCCTGTTTTACTCTAATATCACCCTACTCCTGTTTTACTCTAATACCCCCCTACTCCTGTTTTACTCTTAATACCCCCCCCTACTCCTGTTTTACTCTAATACCCCCCTACTCCTGTTTTACTCTAATAACCCCCTACTCCTGTTTTACTCTAATACCCCCTACTCCTGTTTTACCTACTCTAATACCCCCTACTCCTGTTTCCTGTTTTACTCTAATACCCCCCTACTCCTGTTTTACCTACTCTAATACCCCCTAATCCTGTTTTACTCTAATACCCCCTACTCCTGTTTTACTCTAATACCCCCTACTCCTGTTTTACTCTAATACCCCCCCCCTACTCCTGTTTTACTCTAACTTCTAACCCCATACTCCTGTTTTACTCTAATACCCCCCCTACTCCTGTTTTACTCTAATAACCCCCTACTCCTGTTTTACTCTAATAATACCCCTACTCCTGTTTTACTCTAATACCCCCCTACTCCTGTTTACCTACTCTAATACCCCCCCTACTCCTGTTTTACTCTAATACCCCCCCCTACTCCTGTTTTACTCTAATACCCCCCCCCCCTACTCCTGTTTTACTCTAATACCCCCCTACTCCTGTTTTACTCTAATACCCCCTACTCCTGTTTTACCTACTCTAATACCCCCCCTACTCCTGTTTTACTCTAATACCCCCCTACTCCTGTTTTACTCTAATATCCCCCCTACTCCTGTTTTACTCTAATAACCCCCTACTCCTGTTTTACTCTAATATAACCACCCTACTCCTGTTTTACTCTAATATACCCCCCTACTCCTGTTTTACTCTAATACCCCCCTACTCCTGTTTTACTCTAATACCCCCTAACTCCTGTTTTACCCCCCTACTCCTGTTTTACTCTACCCCCTACTCCTGTTTTACTCTTATAACCCCCTACTCCTGTTTTACTCTAACCCCCTACTCCTGTTTTACCCCTAATACCCCCTAATCCTGTTTTACTCTAATACCCCCTACTCCTGTTTTACTCTAATAACCCCCCCTACTCCTGTTTTACTCTAATAACCCCCTACTCCTGTTTTACTCTAATACCCCCCTACTCCTGTTTTACTCTAATACCCCCCCTACTCCTGTTTTACTCTAATACCCCCCTACTCCTGTTTTACTCTAATACCCCCTACTCCTGTTTTACTCTAATAACCCCCTACTCCTGTTTTACTCTAATAACCCCCTACTCCTGTTTTACTCTAATAACCCCCTACTCCTGTTTTACTCTAACCCCCCTACTCCTGGTTTACTAATACCCCTACTCCTGTTTTACTCTAATAACCCCCTACTCCTGTTTTACTTTACCCCCCTACTCTGTTTTAACTCTAATCCCCCCCTTTTTACTCCTGTTTTACTACTACCCCCTACTCCTGTTCTATACCCCCCTACTCCTGTTTTACTCTAATACCCCCTACTCCTGTTTTACTCTAATAACCCCCTACTCCTGTTTTACTCTAATAACCCCCTACTCCTGTTTTACTCTTATACCCCCCCCTACTCCTGTTTTACTCTAATACCCCCCCTACTCCTGTTTTACTCTAATACCCCCCCTACTCCTGTTTTACTCTAATACCCCCTACTCCTGTTTTACTCTAATAACCCCCTACTCCTGTTTTACTCTAATACCCTACCCCCTACTCCTGTTTTACTCTAATACCCCCCTACTCCTGTTTTACTCTAATACCCCCCTACTCCTGTTCTACTCTCATACCCCCCTACTCCTGTTTTACTCTAATACCCCTACTCCTGTTTTACACTAATAACCCCCTACTCCTGTTTTACTCTTATACCCTCCTACTCCTGTTTTACTCTAATAACTCCCTAACACACACACACACACACACACCTGTTTTTATGAGAGGACCACTAATACACACACACTCCTGCTTAATTCTAACACTCATACACATCTGTGTGTAGGCAGACGCCGGTCCCCTGCTGTGTGCCGGTTATGAAGACGGCTCTCTTCTGATTTGGGACGTGTCCCACAGACGCCCTCTCAGCTGCCTGAAGGTCCATCCCGATCCTGTCATGTGTCTGGATTTTGACATCGGCAGGCAGAAAGGCATCTCCGGCTCCTCCGACAAGACCCTCTGCTCCTGGATCCTCGATGGCCAGCAAAACATTCAGGTTCATACACACACACACACACTCACACACTGTACATCTTTACTTATTACACACCATCATCGAATTCTTTGGTTGCTTTTTTGCCTTTATTGCTTTTTGCAAATGTGTTTATTTTGGTATTTATTTATTGGTTTAAAAGTCCCTGGACTGGAACGACGCTGAAACATGCGATATATAGTTTTACGTTCCGTAGCAGCGGCGTCTCGGTCACAACCCCGGTACCGTATCTGGGAAGAAAATGTTTCAAAGGCAAGGAAAAATACTCCAGACTGATATACACTCCTGTTCTTGTTGTTCTTTCCAGCGCCTTTTACACTTGAACGGACGGATTGGAAATATTTGCAAACCCGCTGGTATTATTTCTAGCATCATGCAAAAAAAAAAAAAGAAGCCTATCCGCCATAATGCTGCGAAAACGCTTATTCAATATTTCTGAAAATAGAGCTGCACGGGAGGTTGGGTTTACTTTGCTGGCTTTGAGGGGGGTTTGGGGGGGGGGAGAAGAGATCTGTGATTTAAAAGGCGATTTTGGGAGGCGAGCACAGAGGGAGCTGGGAAAAAGAGTCAGCAGGGGCTTTTAAATTACGCCCGAGTGCAGCACAGTGTGACGTCCAGACAGCCGCTGCGAACTCTTCCCACAGAAGTGTTTTTGTGTGGCTGTAGTGCCGGGGTATCTGACGGGTGGCTGATTCTCTCTCGGTCTCTCTCTCTCTCTCTCTCTCTCTTTCCCTCTCTGTCTGTCTCTCTCGCTGATAAACGGCCCGTGAGAGGTAATAAAAGCATCAAACCCCGAAACAGGCTGCAAACCAAACCCAAAACACGTCTGCAATAAAAAAAAAAAAACAACAACGTAGCAGTAGTTTTCACAGTGGGAGGCGGCGAGAAAAGGCTAAACGGGGCGAATTGGAACGAGGCCCCTTGAAGAAAATCCTCACCAGGCTCCGTTTTCAACTCAGAATCCGAATTCTGCCGTCCGTGTTTCGTCTTTAATGTTTATCACCAATAAATTCAAACATGTAAATATCGTATTAATTAATGCCCTTTATGACTGGAACTTCAGGTCTGTACGAATATGCCTGGCTTTTATCATTTGAAGGGAAGGAGTCTCCAGTGCCAGAGCGTCCCGTCGCGTGTACCTTTTTGACACTTTGAACAGGCAATTCCGCAATAAGGATGTTGTTTTATTGGAAAAAGAATCAACCAGATGTATTGGGACACCCAACTTTCCCAGCCATATGTGAACCCCCCCCCCCCCCCCAAATAAAATGCTGTTACCACAAAGTCTCCTGTACAGAACACCTTAGAAAAATAGAATAGCCTTTATGTATCACATATACATTAAAGCACAGTGACTTTGTTTCTTTGCATATCCCAGCTTGTTTTAGAAGCGCCCCTGGAGCACATTACAGGGTTAAGGGCCTTGCTCAAGGACCCAACGGTGGCAGCTTGGATTAATTCAATGTAATCGATTTACGCGGGTCCGAACCTGGAAAAAAGAGACACAGCCAACAGATCACCAAACCATTTTTATTTCTTTCCATGTGTATCCCGGCGCTTTCCGTCCCTCGTACTCATACCGAGACATGTGTGTGTGTATGTATGTATATATATATATCTATATAAGATAATATATAATTGGTAAATGGAATTTTCAAGACAGAGAAGAAATGAAATGTGTGTGTGTATTACTAATGGTGTTATAGAAGAAACTCCTTTGTGTTGTGTGGGGTGCTTGCAACCAGCTTAGTGCTGGGGGTGGGAAAAGCTTCGTGAAAAAAATTGTTCCGTGAAGGGAAGGAACGGTGGGCGGGGGTGTGTGTGTAAGGGGTTTGTTGTGTGGGGTGAGGACAGTGGGAAAGGAAGACGGAGAAAGTGGAGCTGTGGAACGGGGGTGTGTGTGGGGGGGGTGTCGTGGGGGGTGTGGGGTGTGTGGAAGGAGGTAAACAAAAGGAGGGATGTACCATGGACAGGTGCTGAACGAACAGAGGGTCGACTACAGAAATGGGGGGATCCGCAGAGCAAAATGGGAAAAGGATGTAATAAATACCGAAATGCTTAGCCCTATATTAGGATAAAAGCGATCTAGTTATCGAATTGGGAAAATGTCAAGGGAACAAACCAAGAGAATAACAAACGAATTAGAAAACTGGCAGGAGGGTGTGGGCAAAAACGGGGGGGGGATGAGCATGGACATACATAATGCAATTTGCATAAGGGCTTTCACGAGAAGAATTTCATTCCTTTCCCGTACACGGGAAATCAATTCCGAAGCTCGGTCCGGGTAGTGGGGATAAAAAGACGACTACATTAGGCAAGAACCATAACCCTGATGAATGACCATCAGGGGTCCCGAATTTCTCACCATTCATACCCTAGAAATTGTCCTCCAAAATTATCTAGTGTTTCTGGGCGAGGAGGAAACCGTGGATGGAAAAAGTACCCGTACCGAGGCGACGGGGAGAAAATGACATTTGGCCGAAAGCGGGACTCAACATGGATGTACTGCTGTAAACCATCAGAGGGGGCCCTATACGGATAAATGTGTAGGGAGGTGACATGTAGGGTTTTGGGGACGGTATGGGAGAAAAAAGCAAGGCTATGGACAAGTGGGGTGGAGATGTCTATATGTGTAGTCGCCGGATAAGGGTGATGAAAGTGGGGAAATGAAAGATATATAGAGACATATGTATATATATATGAACGTAAATAGTATGCAAATGCATAGGGCTTGTCAGGAATAAAGGCCACTCCTATATATATATGTACCCGTCTTCTCCCCCTCTATGTGATGTATATTCCGAGATAATATAACCTGTGTATGTGTGTGTGTATATGAATTTTCATCTTTCTTTGTGTCTTAAATCTGCTTATAGAAGCCAGAACTTTGTGTGTGTGTGTGTGTGTGTGTGTGTGTGTGTGTTTGTGTGTGTGCACTCAGTGTGTCAGGACTTTCTTGGAAGTGATGGACTGGGAAGCAGTTCTTATCGGAGGGAGATAAAAAGTGATATGACCTTTCGGCCAATACACACTCCTTGTGGTGTTTAATGTCTGGAATGGAAAGAGGTTTGTGTGTGCTGGTGTGTGTATGTGTGTGTGTGTGTGTGTGTGTGTGTGTGTGTGTGTGTGCTGGTGTATATTTGAGAGAGACACGTGGTTGACTAAGAGTAATGGGGCATGCATATCACCTTGCCAGTGAGCATGTGTGAATGCAGGGGTGTGTGTGTGTGTGTGTGGTGGTGTGTGTGTGTGTGTTGTGGTATGTGTGTGAGATTAGAGAAGTAAATAAGCCATATGCATGCCTATGCTATTTGAGAGAGAGAGAGACTTGTAGATGTACCCGCTCACCCCCCTCACCACCCTCCCTGCCACATGGCTGCTGCTGCCTGATATCCCAGAATGCAACATGAGGTTGACCTCGACTCCAAGCATATCGGCCCCCATCAGTCTTCCAATGCAGAAACAATTCATAAAATGGTAAAGAATGTAATATAATACTTATATAATGTAATATAATTCATATTATTTTAATAACATACCTTATAAACGTATATTTATGGATTAAAATATAGGCGTCTTATTTATTTGTTCTTATTATTATCATTCATTCCATATTCTGGCTACATGACGTATTAATAATGTCATTAATATATTCAACATGTTCATATATTTAACACTTTTAAACATTAGATTATACAAATTTATGACTTATGATTACCTTATTTATACTCCTGATCAGTGAAGGGCTTTGTTCGGTGGCCCAGAAATTTCAATTTGGTAGTGCTGGGATTTGAACTCACGACCTTCTGACCAGACGTCCAAATGTTAAACTTCAAACATAATCATAACAAAATTTGTTTATTTATGGCTTTTTTTTTTATTATTTATTTGCATACGGTTCTTTCCTGATAACATTCATTCATTCATTTATCTTCTACCGCTATATCCGATCTTCCCTCGGGTCACGGGGAGTCTGTGTCTATCTCAGGCGTCTATGGGCATTAAGGCAGGATACACCCTGGATGGAATGCCAACCCATCGCAGGACACACACACACACACACTCACACACACACACACACATTCATACACTAGGGACAATTTTCCAAGGTGCCAATCAACCTACCGTGCATGTTTTTGGACCGAGGAGGAAACCGGAGAACCCGGAGAAAAACCCCCTGAGGCACGGGGAGAACATGCACAAACTCCACACACACATGGCCGAGACGGGACTCGAACCCGGACCCTGGCGGTGTGAGGCGAACGTGCTAACCACTAAACCACCGTGCCCCTCTCCTATTAATAATACATAGTAATTAAGGGAATTAGGGAGGTGGTAATTAGGGAGGTAGCCCAGTGGTTAAGGTGTTGGACTCTGGACCGGAAGATCACCACCACAAAGCTGCCACAAGTGGGCCCTTGAGCAAGGCCCTTAACCCTCAATTGCTCATTTGTAAGTCGCTCTGGATAAGGGCGTCTGCCAAATGCCATAAATGTAAATGTAAAATTAAGTATTACTAAGATAACATTATTCATTATAAGTGATTTATAGTAATATGAACTGTAATACACTGTACGAAATATGGAAGTAAAGCTAAATAATTCTCACACACACCCCTTCGGGTGTAATCAGGATAAAGCGTTCCTCTTTAATGAGGTTGTTTTTGCTCATCACTCCCATGTGCTTTTCCCCTGAGTGTCTGATACGTGTGTAAGAAGCGGAGATTTTGGCAGTCCAGGTGTCATGAAGCTTTAATCACAGGTTCTGTGTCAGTGTGTGTGTGTGTGGCAGTGTGTATCTGAATGTGTGTGTTTCCTCCCTGCAGATGGACATGCTGCTTTCCGTCAGAGTGATGATGAGTTGTTTCAGTGTGTCAGCGTGAAGTCATCCAGCTGTGCCCAAACTTTTTCTCAAATAGCTCCCCCCCCCCCCTCTCCTCCCCTCCCCCCCCCCCATCGCACCTGTCCCAAGAATGTAGTGTAGCGAGCGTTTTTATTGGCTGTCGCACATTTTTTGTGAAAAACGTCTCGGGACTCAGCTGGGAATCCGAGGTCAAGATTTGGAGTTTTTGGCAAGTGTGTGTGTGTGTGTGTGTGTGTGTGTGTGTGTGTGTGTGTGTGTTTGAAAGAGATTAATATTACATACTTGTTCTCAACCCAGTTTGGAAGAAATACTTGGGCAACACTATGAGTGATGGATCTTAAAGAGTGATGTATAAAAGAGTTGGAACTTTGTTTCTCTGGCGTTCGAGCCACGTCTCCCAGGAGAGCGCTTTTTATTAATGAGATACAAAACAATTGGCGTTTATTTATTTATTTATTTATTTATTTATAGTTTGCTCTTGGATCCGTGATATAAAATCATCTGTTTTCCTGCAGATCTACTGTACAGCAATGTGGACAAACATTTCTAAGCTTTTAACCAAACACCCAAGTTTTATTCAAGAGGATGAGCGAGTGTTACGTTTACAGTATTTTTCAGATGCTATTATCCAATGGAGCGGGGGGGAGATGAGAAGAAAAGAGTGCAGGCACGGTGGAGAGATGAAGAAAAGAGTGCAGGCACGGTGGAGAGATAAAGAAAAGAGTGCAGGCAGGGTGGAGAAGGTGGAGAAGAAAAGAGTGCAGGCAGGGTGGAGAGGTGAAGAAAAGAGTGCAGGCAGGGTGGCAGTGGGTGGAGAAGGTGAAGAAAAGAGTGCGCAGGCAGGGTGGAGAGGTGAAGAAAAGAGCGCAGGCAGGGTGGAGTGGGTGGAGAAGAGTTTGCAGGAGTGATTTGTGATAGGTGAAAGGGAAGGTTTATAGGACTGTGGTGATGTGCGGGTTAGAGACAGTGGCGTTGTGTAAATGACGAGGTGGAGGAGTGGAGGATGTTGACATTGGAAGTGATGAGGATGGTCAGGATTAGAAATGAGTTCATTCGAGGGAGACGGTGCTTCTACTAAAGAGAAGGACGTGTATCATTTTGCCATCTTTGTCGGGTATTGACATAATATAATGCTATTGGGATTATAACACAGGACGGCAGACGCGTGCTGAGACGGGATATGCAAATTGTCCCCGAAGAGGAAGTAAAATCGATGTAAATTGGGTAAAATCGATCTGTGTAGATGAACGCGGATTAGGAAATGTTTCTGATATATACCTCTCTTTCCGATGCATCGAATGCTGATTTGATTATGATATTAGACGTGAATCATGTGCAAATCCGGTAGCCGGGTGGAGGGCGGATTGTGTAGCGTCTCAGGAGGGAAAGATTAGTTACTAAAACGAGAGACACGGGTTTTAATTTATTTAATCAACATGTTTTTATGGGGGCACGGTGGCTTAGTGGTCAGCACGTTCGCCTCACACCGTCAGGGTCCGGGTTCGATTCCCGTCTCGGCCATGTTTGTTGTGTTGTGTGTGTGGAGTTTGCATGTTCTCCCCGTGCCTCAGGGGGTTTTTTTTTCTCCGGGTTCTCCGGTTTCCTCCCCCGGTCCCAACTAAACATGCACGGTAGGTTGATTGGCACCTTGGAAAAAAAATTGTCCCTAGTGTATGAATGTGTGTGTGAATGTGTGTGTGTGTGTGTCCTGAGATGGGTTGGCATTCCATCCAGGGTGTATCCTGCCTTAATGCCCAAAGACGACCTGAGATAGGCACAGACTCCCCGTGACCCAAGGGAAAATCGGATAAAGCGGTAGAAGATGAATGAATGAATGAATGAATGAATGAATGAATGGACATGTCTTTATGGACACCGGAATATATATATATTTTTTAACTAATTCAGTGACCAGAATCTGCCAAAAAAAATGCCTGTTTACACAGTGAAATTAAAGGGGGTGTAATCTCTCTGTCTCTTCCTACAAGTCTTCTCTTTTTTTTTTTTTTTTTTTTTTTTTTTTTTTTTTTTTTTTTTTTTTTTTTTTTAAATGACCGTTTTATCATCCTGGTATGTTCTCTTAATGAACTGGATGATGTATTTCCCTGACACAAACTACGGGAAGAAAAGCAAACACACAGATAGGCACATTTAACCCATCATTATCAGGGCAGCGCAGTAATTCAGACCAGATGCCAATAGCGTTTAGGGCTAAGCATACCAGCCTTAGTGCGGAACGATCCTCTCTCTCTCTCTCTCTCTCTCTCGAAAAATCTCTCTCTCTCTCTCTCTCTCTCTCTCTCTCTGCTTCTCTTCTTGTCCGTGGGAGAAAGTTGCTCCTCAGATCTCAATAATTCACGATTGCCTGATTGAGTTCCGTTCTTGTTTTCGGCCAAGCCTGGTGCCGCAGGAGCCCCCGTGACCAAGGTCACGTTTCTTCAGATATTTTATTGTATGGGAAGTAAAAAGAAAAGGACGTGTAAGAACAACAACAATTCCCAAAACATTTCGTTGATGTCAATTGAAATGAATTGCTGTATTAAGAACCGTATTGAGTGTATGATTGTGATGTTTATTGTACATTTGTAGCTCGACACTTGCAGGCCTTGATTATTTCTCATGTCTGGGTAGGAAATTTGGGCACCACGCGTTCCCTGAAATCTTTTATGGAAATTATGGAGAGCGGGAACTAATACACACTCGTAATGGTAATATAAACATGCACATATGTTTACCCAGCCCTAAAGCAATCAGAAATGTGTATGTGTATATATATATGGTGTGTGTAGTGTGTGTGTGTGTGTGTGTGTGTGTGTGTGGTGTGTGTGTGTGTGTGTATGTGTCATATATATATATGTATGTATATATACCCCATATATATATGTGTGTGTGTGTGTATATATATCCGTATATATATATATATATATATATATATATATATATATATATATATATATATATATATATATATATATATATATATATATATATATATATACCCATATATATATATATATATATATATATATATATATATATGTATATATACCATACACACACACACACACATATACATAAATACACACACACACAGTCCGTCGTTCGTGGCTTTTTCCTTGGATCCTGACTAATAATCATTCATAATAAAATATCTTCTGCAATTTATTTATTATTTTTATTTTCATCCTGACATCCTGAATTATTTATTTGGGTTTTTTTGGTGGCAATATACAATTTTTCCCACGTGTTTTGACGCTAAATGATTCCTTTATTTATTTATTCATATCGCTCGTTATTATTGGCGAGTACCCGTACATTCTACTGTATTTTTATTACATTCAATTATTACAATTATTACTGTTTTTTTAAGCTACTTATACCAAAGAAAATGCGCTTGCATGAATGCCAGTACGTATCGAGGTAACATGGGTATTAACCATTCTAGCACTGTGGGAGATACATCAGTACAGTACTGTACATTATACACCTTTACCCTATACCGACTTTATTATTTTATTTTTTTTTATCAATGCATTAAGCTTTAAATTTTATGCATTGCATTAAGTTTGAAATGAAATAGTGTATTCAAAGTAATTATATTTATATATATATATATATATATATATATATATATATATATATATATATATATATATATATATATATATATATATATATATCTACTGGGACTATTTTAGACAAATTTGCATGTATATTATTTGCTCACCCAAATAACCATAACCATAAAATCACCACGATCTTATAAGGTATTTTTTTCTTTTTTTTTTATTAAATGCATGAATACAGCATGAAAACGGTTGTCATTCATTCTTATAAATTGCTAGGAATTTCTATTTTTGATTCATGGGCTTTAGATCCTCAGGGTCTATTGCCATTTATCTGAGCTGTCCCCCTTTTTTTTTCTTTTTTTTTTTTCTTTTTTTTTTTTTTTCTTTACCCAATATGCATTAAAGTGATATTTGCGAGCGTTTCTGACACACTGCGCTTTTTTGCCAGTGCATTCCTCTCCTCTCTCGTCTTTGGGAATACCTGGCTGCTTTATATCTTCCACATGCATGCCCGAATGGCTCTGATTTTGCGAGCAGGAGTACGAGCACGCTGACGAATCCTTCACTGTCTCCCAACGCAGACGAGTCCATCAGTCTCTCCGGACAATGCTTATGAAGTCGATTTTACGCTCGGCCGTTTGATTCCAGCATCGAGACCAGATGCCTCTCGCTGAAATGCAAAACACACACACACACACACACACGGTCGGTCATGCAAGCACGCATGCACATGTATACATTCGTCAGTATATTCATTATAATTATACACGGTATGTACTTTTGCTCAACACACACCTGAATTCACTTATACACACGTGCAAACAAAAAGTCTTGCTATGTCTGTATTTATTTGTGCACACACACACACACACATATATATCTATATGCTTAATACAATATGTATATACAATGCATACAATATATTTGTTATTCCTACTCTGTTATTTACTGGTTTTTGAAAGACTACACACACGTGTGTGTGTATATATATATATATATATATATATATATATATATATATATAATATATATATATATATAGTGTGTGTGTGTGTGTGTGCGTGCGTGTGTGCGTATGTGTATGTAATGTGTATGTAGTAACTATACATGTACACATGGGTCATCCTGAAACAGATGCACTTTCATAGACGGACACTTGCTCATGCTCAGCCAGTAACAACACACACACACACACACACACACACACACACACACACACACACGTCTTGAGCATACAGCATGCATGTGTCCGTTTGTGCAGCACGTACCTTCGTGTCTTTGCTCCAGAGAGAGCGAGTGGAGATAATGATCTCGCTGTAATACTTTACAATATGTCACAGCGCTGCCCATTATGGAGATTTATCTGGTCTCCGAGCCGCCGTAGATCACAGACGCTCTGTTAGATCGGTAACGTTTAGCAGACGGCCGTTTCTTCGCCATAATTTATCGGGTCCCTTACGCCGCTGCCCATTGGCTTTAACTGTCAAAGGCAACACGTTTGAAGAGAAACAAAAAGTTATCAGCAAAATATCTTCAATTTCTTGTTTAGTTTTTCGTGCCCATTCTATCCGAAGGCATTTCTTCCCTGACCAAAATGTCGCAAGTGAAACATTCTTTAATGTTTCTCGGGATTGGATCACTCGAGTCACGTGCCGATTTCCTCTGCCAGGGTGTTTGGGAGTCCATCATTGCAACAGCTGATTGTCGGGTCCAGACATAGATCTTTGCTGTGTACTTTGTGTGTATCCAGTTTAATTTGAATCACTAAACAACAAGCTAGTCTCAAAATTTATAGGGCAGTATTTCTTAATTATCTAAGCCTGGTTGACCCGAGCAAGGCTCGAATCATTTACATTTTGTGTGAAAGCATATGCTAGACTGTGAGGTCTTATTCATAATTTGTCCTCACAAGTTATGGGCTGAATTGTCATTTCGTCCACGCTTGGCAGGGTGCACAAAGAGCAGATCAAGACCGGAAAATAACATCTGTCGAGAACTGTTTACGGTCCAGAAGGAACATAAGTAAAGATATACATAGCGTCTTGACTTTAAAGGCCGACGGACAAGAAAGTATTTTATACTTGTCATGTGTACTTTACAGCGCTGTGGGTGAAGGGACTTGCTCATGGGTCGCCCCACTTTCCATTCAGTAACCCTTAACCAATGAACTGCCACTTATTTAAAGCTAGTTTTAATTAAGTAGATGTTTGGTAGATAGGGGCACGGTGGCTGAGTGGTTAGCACGTTCGCCTCACACCGCCAGGGTCCGGGTTCGATTTCCGTCTCGGCCATGTGTGTGTGGAGTTTGCATGTTCTCCCCGTGCCTCAGGGGGTTTTTTTCTCTCCGGGTTCTCCGGTTTCCGGTTTCCCCCCGGTCCAAAAACATGCACGGTAGGTCGGTTGGCACCTTGGAAAATTGTCCCTAGTGTATGACTGTGTGTGTGAATGTGAGTGTGAGTGTGTGTATGTGATGGGTTGGCATTCCATCCAGGGTGTATCCTGCCTTAATGCCCATAGACACCTGAGATAGGCACAGGCTCCCCGTGACCCGAGGGAAGATCGGATAAAGCAGTAGAAGATAAATGAATGAATGTTTGGTAGATGCATCAATCCAAAGCAAATGCTCTCTAATCCTGCTACAGGCCTAAGGAATTGAGGGTTAAAGGTCTCAACAGTGGAAGTACTAACATTTCCTGTCACTAGTACATAACCCTTGTGCTTGTTGCCCAGCTAACCTCCTCCTTTGTGGCTCTGCAGATTCAGGACTCTCTGCCGTTGACGAATCCTGGAGTGTCCCAACTAAGTATCCGCGGCGATGGTAAGATCGTAGCGGCGGCCGGCTGGGATGGGAGCGTACGGATTTTTAGTTGGAAGAAGATCAAGCCGCTCGCTGTCCTGCAGCACCACAAAGATTTGGTTCACAGCGTCGCCTTTTCCGACCACCCGGAGCCGGCGAAACGTCTGATGGCGGCAGGTTCGAAGGATCAGCGCATCAGTCTTTGGTCTATTTACACACAGAGCCAAGTTACAGATTAACCTGTGAGGAGGTTACGTCGAGGCGTAGTGGTCATTGTCTGCCTCTTCTTACTAACTTGCGTCGGATTCTAAAGAAAGCGGCCTTTGAACAGCCTTAAAAGTTGGAGCTTGGCACACGAAGCTCGATGATGGATTTGATGACTGGGATTCGTCCAGCCAGCAACGCGAACAATCAATAATAATCAATTAAATAACTGAGACGTGAATGGAGTGAGTCTTTAAGAATGCGCTCAGAAAACTCGGAGACCATATGCCTATTAATTCAAGCCATGTGTTCCAACATGGCTCCCATTTCGTTGTGTTTATCTGTGGCTATTGAAGTTAACGCGAGTCTCCATCTGCCCTACGCTCTAGGCCTGATCTAACCCCCCCCCCCCCCCCCCCCTCCGAGCACGCCGCTTGCTCACCAAATAACCATCAAACATTGGGTTGGTCGCGTCATACCTGTGTGCTAGGAAGCATCTAGAATGTTTTTCGCCATTCACACGAGTTCGTTATGCTCGGCAGCGCCTCGTCTGGAATGGAAGCCAAGCCGAATGACATCGGAGCGGAAAAAGTTAGCGTTTAATAAAGGGTTGATGTGTTTTTAGGACTTAGCATACAGCGCCACCGCCGAAACGCTTCTACGTCATGTGACATCCTGAAGCGAAGCGTCTCTTGTCAGGTAATTCATTAGACGTCTTTACCAAGCTTAAAGCTCAAAAGGTCAAGCGTTTGGTTTCGATTCATCAAGCACGGTCAACTTTCGTAGCAGGCAAACACAAACCGGCCGTTTTAATCCGTTACGTTGTCAGCCGCCGAGGCCAAACCGCTTCCCCCGTCTACACTGTTTGCTTTCCTGTTTCGATCGGTTTGTGTTTGTGCTCTCAAGTCGTACCTGAGCGGCTGCGCATAATTCACGCCTTGTTTTCTTAGAAACCGGTGGCGGGCTTAAACGCTGCCCTGTGGACTGACCCTGCCTGCATTCATCACACCGAGTTAATCAGTAGCGCCCGGACAGGCCTGTTTCTTAGCAAGATTCATTGGGCCTGCTTAGCCAAGACAAGAAATCTGTTGAAGTAGGCAAATGAATTGCGACACTGATTGTGTTATTGTGTTTTATAGCACTGGGATCTGTTCTAATTTAACAGTGAGAGTGACACATTAATCAACCGTGTGTGTTTTTTTTAATAAATTAGTTTTGTTTTCACTTCTTGGGTGGGTTCTGTTCTTTTCCAGCTTTCCCCAACGCCATATGTAGGATAGCTAATACTCCTTTGTGGACACACACTAACAAACAGTATGTTTCATCTACAGGAAGCTGAGGAATATGGTTTATCGTTAACAGCTAACAAGGCGGACACGTGATGGAACCAAAGCAGTGTTATTTGGTACATTTTGTTTGCTTTTATTCACTATTTTTTCAATTAACATTTTACTGTTATCCAAATACCATTATTAACTAATAATAATTCAATTTAAATCAAGTCGTAATTATTCATTTATATTTTTAGCGTCAAGTTAATGTATTTATCGCGCTGTTTTTTTCCCGCCAAAAAAAAAAACTAGACGAGGCGGGAAAAAGTTCTGAAAGGAATATCCGATCAGACTGTACCGGATGAAAAGAGGTGGGTTTCGTGTGGAGATAATAATAACAGCGGCCCGGGCGAGGCGCCGGTCGGGGGACCACGGAAGACAAAACCATTTCAAGTCACTCCGGACCTTGATGAAGTCGCTCTCTGGTCATCTTTGGATATCCTTTCGTCCGTGACCTCTGGCCGTGACTCGCCCCCCCCCCCCTTACATCGTGTAATGATAATGGCTTCCTATCTCCGTCTCCTGTAGCCTTTGAATAAACGCGACGCAGTGCGCATGCGCGAAGACGTCCTAATGCGAAACATTTCATATTAGCTTAATCGAGCACTTATTGGTTTAAACCGAATCAATCTAATCGCACTTTTATCTCCTTCAGTATTGTTTTATTTATTCGAACAATTTCTTGCTAATAAAAAAATTGCAACATGGCATAATCTGCCATTTTATTATTCTTTTTTTATTTATTATTTATTAACTTTTTTTTAAGATATCTTCATAATTTTGTCCTAAACATATATAAATACAATACAAACATATACAGACGTTCTTACTATCTAGAAGCTTGACAGGCTCAAGCATATATAACGTATGGCTTTTTTAAGCAAAAAAAAAAAAAAGATACTTGATTTTTGTTAGTAATTTAATAATTATAATAATAATACAATAAAAATCATGAACGTAAAGCGTTGAGAAATAAAAGCTGGAGTATTAAATACATAAGAAAGCAGACAAACTCCTGTCACCAAGTATTTCCAAACTTGTTTGTGGGAGATTATATCCGCTATTAAAATAGCCCTTAATTATTGGCCGCGGTTTTATTTTGACATTCTAATAAGTGCCTTTTCACAGCGTAAGTCATTCAAGAAGTCAATAAATGCCACTGAGTACAAATACCTGCCCTGCACAGTGCTAACACTTCAACTCCTCAGGGTCACCCGGGTCATGCCTCTATTGTCCTCCCACTTCAGCGAGCCTCCATTAGCCGTAAAGGACAAACTGAGGATTGTGTCCGTGTTGCAGTCAGACAGCCCAGGGCTGCTCGGGGTTAGACAGGTGGAAAAGATGAGCACTTTGCGTGACCCCTCACCACTCTCGGCTCCCGACTTGTTTCTCGATGGAACTCGTTTGAAAAGAAATATTATGCGCTCCGGTGGCGCCGTCGTCGTGCTGGGCGTCATTAATTGCGCTACGCTGGATTTCATTCGGCGTAAAAGTGCCCTGGAAGGAAGGCTAATGTGGCA
Source organism: Kryptopterus vitreolus (assembly GCA_030449085.1). Taxonomy (NCBI): domain Eukaryota; kingdom Metazoa; phylum Chordata; class Actinopteri; order Siluriformes; family Siluridae; genus Kryptopterus; species Kryptopterus vitreolus. Next base: position 3,316,514 of record JACRUU010000019.1, on the reverse strand, counting down.
TAAAACATGAGAGAGAGAGAGAGAGAGAGAGAGAGAGAGAGAGAGAGAGAGAGAGAGAGAGAGAGAGAGAGAGAGAAATGCGATTCACAAAACCATTTAGTCTCAGAAAAAAACTCTTCTAAATGTGTCCGCTCAGTTTTCCAGCCTGTTTCATTCACTACAACAGCGGTGGTAATAATAATAATAATAATAATAATAATAATAATAATAATAATAGCAACAATAATATAATTTGATTATATTAGTGAGGTAGTTAACTAATCAGTGTGCTAAAAGCGTCTATTAAAGTTGACACTCGATTTTCTATGTATACTGATTTCAAATCGAATCACAAACACAAATTGCTGATCTTTTGCCTAAAAAAAAAAAAAGAAAATACTGTATTTTAGTGCATAAATGAGCAGTGCCGCCTAATAGCTACATGCGTAATTCGTAATAAATAAATAAATAACGGTCTTTTTCTCTTTATTAATATGTTGTTTTTGTTTGCTACTCGTGTTCAGTTTAAAATGTTTAATGCATTTAGTTCAGTTTGGCGATTTTAGAGAAGTAGTGTGATAGATTTTAATAGCCGAGAAAATTAATTAAAAGTAATTAGTCGAAAAACCTGATTTGCGGCTTGATTATTCATTCGTTAAGAAGATAGAATGTATAAAGGAGTAAATATATAATGATAAACTGTGGTTTTGTGATTTCGGAAAGTCGCATAAATGAAAATGTTGTCATATATCCGCTATTATTATTCGGGCAGCTTTATATATATATATATATATATATATATATATATATATAATATATATATATATATATATATATATATATATATATATATAAATTCAATTAAAAATTAATTAATCAATGCGACTAGCTGAATTATTTTCATTCTTTGCCTATAGCTTTAAAAGAAATACGTCATGCAGCCAGCTGGAAGTAATTATTACCTAAATATGTTGACGTGGTATTTTTTTTCTTTTCCTCCGTGGTTATTCCATCACATTTCCGGTGGGATAACTGGTGTCCTGTGCACTTATTCTTTTGCTCATCAAAGGCAGCTCGCGGAAGTTTCCATGAAGCTCATATAGATATGGAGTGTGTGTGTGTGTGTGTGTGTGTGTGTGTGTGTGTGTGTGGTGTGTGTGTGTGTGTGTGTGTGGGTAATCACCTGCTAACCTTGGGCTTGCATCAAGAACAAACACAGCTGCGAGGAGACCATAAAGGAAGAGTCCAACTGCCCCAGTCTCCTCATGGGGCAAAATCATTACCAGGAGTCCCGGTGCTCCAGACTGCTTCTTCCTGCCTTCTGATCTGGCCCAGGAGAGGTAACTGTACATGACACTAACTCTGACAATAATAACATTTATGGCGTCATTATATTATAGTGTAATATACTGTACCACTCATATAGTACTGCAGAATGTTACAAAAAATGACAGAAAGACTTTGCACACGCATTGAGAAACTAAGGAGTACAGGTCGAAGGAGTGACCTAGCTTCATTTGGACTTGTGTCCAACATATATATATATATATATATATATATATATATATATATATATATATATATATATATATATATACACACATATTAAGATATACATTTTGTGTAGTCAGTGTTTTTATATAGGTAGCATCTTCTTTTAACCTTGTTAACATTGTTCCTTACGAACAATAATGCCCTAAAGGTTTGTCTGTTAATTTGTCTGTCTCTCCATCTTCTCCTTTACAGCTGACATGGATTTGATCCCCCATCCCCCCCCCCCTTTTTTATTTTCTTTTCTTTACTATGAACCCAGCACCTCCAACAAAAATTATATGAGCAATTAGTCCTCACCCAAATAGCTGGAAACATTGTTTAACCTTTGACACTGCAGAAAGTCATTAGGTGTCAGAGGTCGCAGCTTGTTTTCCTCTCCGACAATCGCTTTGTGGAGGGGAAAAAAAAACGGAGAAGGGAAAAACCGGGATTCAAAAATAGAATTTAAAGTCAGGATGCAGTAAGAGCTACAGATGGCTTTTTTTCTGATAGAAAAAAAAGTATTTATCTGTTTGTTTATTTACATTTTATCGCTGATTAATATAAAAATATAGTGTATATATCTATATATATATATAATATAATATTAATATAATATAGAGCAGAAAGGATCTTGGGCCTGAGCATGAAATTCTATTGCAGTGTGTGTGTGTGTAATACATTCTCTATACACTTTGTGGTCACATGATAAATATTTCCTTGGTGTGTATACACACACGCACACACACTGTATATATATATATATATATATATATATATATATATATATATATATATATATATATATATATATATATATATATATATATTGCACACACTGCAATAGAATTTCATGCTCAGGCCCAAGATCCTTTATGCTCTATATATTATATTAAATATATATATTTAATATAATAATATATATATATATATATATAATATTATATTATATATATAATATTATATTAATCAGCGATAAAATGTAAATAAACATTCACAAAAGGGATTCAGATGTACAAGTGAACAATTGAATGTTGCATGTAATTCTTATTAAAAAAAAAAAAAGAATAACAAAATCATCGGATGTTATCTTTGGTTCTCGTGAGTAGATCAAAAGATCTTCATCGAATCCCGTCGGCGGTGAGAAAAGTCCCGTTTTTGCCCAAGGATCGTTTTTGCCCAAGGATCGAGTGTAAAATCTGGGTAAAAAACAAAATGTAAACCCGCGCGTGTGTTGGTCTGCACGCCGCAGGTGGACTGATGCTTCTCTTTGATCTTTCTGCAAGTCTGAATTGTGTTGCCACTGTTCGCTTAACGACTCCGGATTTTGCTGTCCAGAATAACATTTTGTGCGGTCTCTCCCCCCCCCCCCCTCTCTCTCTCTCTCTCTCTCTCTCTCTCTCTCCCTCTCTCTCCCTCCTACCTTCCTCCCTAATTTCTCCCGATGTGTGAGGTGGACTTCGTGTTTTTGTTGAATGAGCCAGCAATAATTTTTACGCATTCAGTCTGCAGTGTAGTGAAAATGAAATCATGAACATGTTAAGGCTTCGGGGCATCCTTTCCAAATCAAACATATATTCATCAGATTTAGACACACACACACACACACACACACACACACACACACACACACACACACACACGAGTAGAGCAAAGAAGCCTTTTTGCCCCCCTGGGCTGTAATTAGATAAAGCCCGTTGGGAAATCTGACAGGGACTGAACACAGTAATGGAAAATGATGTTGAAAGTAAAACATTTAATGCTTATTTTACAAGTTCAGCTAGGTCATTCCGTCCAAATTTATTTTTGAACTGCAGTAAGTCAGTGCCGTGGTACAAGCTTCTCCGAGTTGCCTAAGATGGCCTAATGTATCCAAGGATAGTAACTCAATCAGGAACAACAACAACAACAACAACAACAACAAATAATAGCATAAAATATCCCTAGGTATTTGGACACCTTTGGATCAGAGCAACATGCAAACGTCCTGCCTATCTAGAAGCTCGACAGGCTCAAGAATATATAACTTATGGCTTTTTTTAAAAGCAAAAGAAAAAAAAAAAGGAAGAAAAAAAAGTGCATCCAACACAAACATTTCATTTCAAAGTCCGCACTAATGCATTACTTCTTATTGTGCTGGTGTCGGTCGTGTAGTCTTCAGATCCTCTAGCGCCCTTGTTAAAACGCCTGATCGAGTCACCGGGGGCCAAAAAAAAGGGAGCTGAACTCCATTCCACCAGGCCTGTCTGGTTTTTCCGTAAATACATTTCTCCGTTTTAATAAATATGGCCATTCGTCCACCTCAAACGACGCACTCTTTTCCAAAACTCGATCCAAGCGAGAAATTTACGTGTGTGTGTGTGTGTGTGTGTGTGTGTGTGTGTGTGTGTGTGTATGACGAATAGAGAAAGAGCAACTGTGTATCTCGGGAGGGTCTTTTCCCTTTTCTTGTTGTTGTTATCAGGCATTATCTTGGCCCGTAGTCATAATTCGGTGGGGCGCTGCCGGTTGAGTACATGTTGGCCGTGGCGGGGTTCATGTGAGGGGGGTAAGTGTGACCCCGGATGCTGGGTAAAGGGTATGGGGTCGCCCGGGTTTTTGCTCCCAGGTAGTGTTCATAGGTGCTGGGGTATTTGTAGGGGTGATGGTGCAGCGTGTCTGCAGCCTGGTGCCCGTCGATGCGCAGTTCGTGAGGTGGACTACGGGGTCCGGAGGTCAGAGGAACGGCATGGAGGCCACCCGGGACCGGCAAGGCGGGGCTCAGGACACGGGACATCAGCTGGTGAGCCGGATCGGCATGAATGGGTGTGCCGTTGGGGTCGCGGTCGTAATCTCTCCTGCTGTCGTCTGGGGAGAAATTCGAGAGGGTGGGTTTGTTAGAGAATTATTGTGGATCATTCGAAATAATAAGTAGGACACTAAATAACAGGACAGGTACACTTGCACTCTTAAAGAGATAAAGGGTACTAGATTGTACTTTTCCTTGTCCCTTTTACGTCACATTTAAGATCTGAATACATTTCGCCTAGAAACGTGGTTTCCATTAAAGATGACCTTTTAAAGGAAGATGAAATTGAAATACACCCAGTAATAGAATGAAATGGCCATAACGATCAGCACATATTGTGTATTAAACCTTTATTTATTTAGGATCCGTGTTTAACAATGGCAAACAACTGCATGAGTGTATCTCAGGGAAATCGCCGTGGCTCTCAGCACTTCAGCCGTCACTCCAATGGAAATGTTTTAGGGCAATTAGGTTCGCTTTTTGGGAAATGAAGTGTGTTTGTGAGGTAAGGTAAGTTATAGGTCTCATCTGCCAAACAGGCTAATGTGCTCAGGAAATCGCTGTTCCACAGAACCCGAGAATGCGTGTGTGTGTGGGGGGGGGGTGAAAATTGCAGGGAGGATGTTTTTGGTCTGTGCGGCGCATGTCCTCTGGGCATGCAGCTGTTCAAACGTCTGTGTATTGAGGTCTGCAATCTGCCAACTGAAAATATTAAGTGTTTGGACCTGTGGAATGCATTTTTTTTTTCAGAAATAAAATGTCACCGCAATGTCTGAAGTTGGTCTACTCGGATGCCAAATCACAGTAATGGATTTTCAGGGCAGGCGGCGTGGGTTATTGCTGCAGCATGCATTTACAGGACGTGATGTATTGTTGCATTTTTGGAGAGCGACCGAATATTTTTGGAATACCCAAGTTATTTCAAATATACTGTTGTTTTTTTTTTTTACACACCCAGACTGTAAACTCATTGGAAAAGGGTTTAGAAGCCTACCTTTCTCTGTACCATTCTGCTGAGGAGGAGAAGACATTGGGTTCCTTGTACGAGCAAAAGCACTGATTATTGGCAGCGAGCCTGGTCTGTGATTCCTGGGCCTGAAAATATGAACACAAAGCAGTCAGTTTTTGCACAAAAACAAACAAATAAATAACTGTCTTTTTGCACTTTGGTTTGTTTAGCTGCTCCAAAAACTACACAAAGGATAAATACCATACTGCTATTACATGATTAACATTTTCAGGCAGAATTTCTTTTTACAGTTTTCTTTGCAGGACCGTATAAAGTGCATAAACCTTTTTTTTTTTTAAATCATCCTGTCCTCCATTGGGCAACACTTACCAGTCTTCAGGATCACAATCTCGAAATCCCTTTGCGAATGGATTACTGGCGATTTTCAGCTGCGTTATCTAAAATAAAATGTAGAAAACCCATTATTGCATATTATTATTATTATTATTATTGTTATTATTATTATTATTATTATTATTATTATATTATTAATAATAATAATAATAGTAGTAGTAGTAGTAGTAGTAGTAGTAGTGGTAGAAGTGGTTGTAGTAAAATTAACAATAGTAGTAGAAGTAACAACAACAACAACAATAATAATAATAATAATAATGATAATAATAATAATATCAGTATCAGTAGTAGCAGAAATAGTAGTAATAGTATAAACAGTAGTAACGGTATAGTAGTGCAGTTAACAATACTAGTAGAATAAATAGTAGCAGTTCAATTACCTTTAATATTTCATTTCAATATTAATTTAAAAAAGCATCTTTTTAAAAAATGACTCAAAGTATTTCCCATAATTAATTATATCTAAAAAAAAAACCTTTGTTAAAATAACCGCCACAATGACTACTTTCTGTTTATCTGTTTATTTTAAGTGATTGTTTTGGATGGAGCAGTGAGACGTGTTATACTCCATCGCACGTCACTATTTATTGACAATCCTAATCCATGTTCAATTCCACCCGACATGTCGTCATCATCACAGTCACGAGCAAAAAAAAATGTAACGCATTTTATCGTAACAATTCTTGCGAACAATTTACTTCTCTAGACGAAATCGCAAATGCTTTTCTTTTTTCTCCTTCCGTTAAACACACACATTATCTGTTACTATTTCATGCTTTGTATTGTTTTTTTTTATGTATTTTGTATGTATTTTTTTTTATTCTTTAAGTCGTGCTCGCTGTGCCTGCGCGTACCAGAGCCGCTGCGGAGCGGAGACACGTTGAAAAAGAAAGCGTGCGAGGTCAAACTGATAGAAGACAGAGCAGGAAAAGAAGGAGGAGGAGGGGGTGAGAGAGAGAGAGAGAGAGAGAGGGAGAGGGGGAGAGGGAAAGGGGGAGAGGGAGAAATGAAAAGAAAAAGTGGGCAGCATGTACAACAGCTGCGCCCCAACATCACTGATATGACAGTAGTTAGAGAGAGAGAGAGAGAGAGAGAGAGAGAGAGAGAGAGAGAGAGAGAAGAGAGAGAAAATCCCTTCATTTTAGCACGTGCACCGTGCATGTGCGCGAGAACTTTGAAATCAAACGGGTAGCATTTATAAAACTGCTACAGTTTCACTTCACCTATAATGGTGCAGAAATGCATAAAATCCATATTTCTTTTGGACAAAAAATAAATAAAAAAAAATAAATAAACTCTATTGGTTGAACCCTAGATCTTTGCATTCTTATTTGACTTCATTTCTGTAATATGAATTCGGTATGAGACGCATTTCAGACACACTCCCGGCCACAGAAATCGTTTCCTTGAGGCCCAGGGATCGAGGATTGAACTGTGGTTATTTTGGAGCAAAACAAATAAACCCGCTTTTTTAGTTGACTTTGCTTTCCAACACAAGAGCCTTGCTTGTAGTGCGCAATATGGGCGCGCTTTGGAAGGAAATGGTGATAAATCAGGGTATGTGGGTCTGTTCCTACCCTGTGGTTCTGGTAGGCCGTGACGGCCGTGAATCGGGTCTCCTCGAAAACAAACGTCTTGTAGTTTTCTTCCGCGTATTTCTCGCTGTCCTTGCGTGGGTCCACGTAGACGACGTGAAACCGGGGCTGATATCTATGCATGGAGTTCAGGATGATCTGCAGGACCGCACAAAAGTGAAGGTATTCCATTAAATCTTCCAGGCATCGCGAGAAAAAAAAAGGCGTAAATTATTTGAAAACTATTTGGTTAAAAAAGAAAGAAAGAATACAATACTAAACCTACTACTACACCTACTATTCTACTACTACTACTACTACTACTACTACTACTACTACTACTAATAATAATAATAATAATAATAACGATAATGATAAATAATTAATACAGGTCTGTCGAGCCCGTATTTACCGAAAGGAACTTAATTAATTATGCATTATCCGTCAATCATCCAGTCACGATAAAGCATTCGGTCGGTGCCAATACTGCTAATACTGAATTAATAATAATAATAATAATAATAATAATAATAATAATAATAATTAGAAGAAGAAGACACACAATATTAATTATCCGATTATCTTTAACCACATTACTATTTTTTAATATTCATACTGAATTATATATTTTCCCAACAAATACAAATAGCTGAGGTAATTAATTTGGTACAAAGTTAATAACAACGGCCGTGCTGCATTTACATATGTTTTTATTTCCTCCAGGTATTTTTGACAGTTGTATTGGCGTGAAGGAAAGCCGCTTCTTTCGCTATCTTTGTTAATAAAAGGTATTTTACACTTTTACCAATTGTTTTTCTTGTTATAATTACTGTTATACCCATATTATATTTAACTAATACTTTATAATATATATATATATATATATAATATATATATATATATATAGATATATATGCCGTATCATAGATCAAATACCATATTTATATATACATCTATGCGTATTGCCTATACACGAATACTATATATATATATATATATATATATATATATATATATTATATATATATATATATATATATATATATTATACAAACATAAATTATATTAAATTCAATCAGAAATATACGTACATGTCCATTGTCATCTAACAGATTGTTGGTGAGTTTAAGTTTGTCGAAGGAGACGATTTGTTTCATCCACTGAGCTCCTTTAGCGGGAGAATCGGGGGTGATAGTGAACTCGACCCGGGGTCGCGGGGTCAGCTTTACCCGCCACCAACCACGAGGAGCTGTGAAACGCATAACTTCCATCCAGAGAGAGAGAGAGAGAGTAAGAGAGAAAGAAAGAAAGAAAGAAAGAGAATGATTGATTAATTGATTGATTGACGAGAAGATCACGGCCGGGTATTTATACATTATAACACACACACACACACACACACACACACAATATATGTATATATGTATATATATGTATATATATGTATATATATATATATATATATATATATATATATATATATATATATATATATATATATATTATATATATATATATATATATAGAATGTATTCATGTATTTACAGGTCTGTGTATGGATTATGGTCTGACATTTACACACAAAAACGTTGTAACGGTATTAATTTTTAATATCCACAATTATCTCGTCCGAGATCATTTGCATTCTCGATACTCTCATTGTTCGTGGCTGGAATAAATAGTTACAGCAGACTATTTGTAATGAACATCAATATCTCCTCGGATAGTGTGTTTTAAAACCACACACGCCTGTATCGTATGCTTTTGGATCCGGTTTTTTTTTGGAAGTAGAATTTCGATTACAGGGATCATCGCGGTAACCTGTAGCTAAATGATTTCTTGTGCTTTTGTAGTAATTCAATGACTAGTTGACATTTTTTATCATCCACGTACATCTGCTTTATCTTCTTTATTCGATCGGACAGAATGCAAATTCGTATTTTTGTGACTGGTGTTGTCGGTTGGAGACAGAGTGCAGTGTGCATATAGGAAGCCCTGACTGACCAAACAATAAGCATAAGAAAAACCGATTCAGCAAATAAATAAATGTAATTCTATAATATATATATATATATATATATATTATATATATATATATATATATATATATATATATATATATATATATATATATAAATTATGTCATTTATTAAAAATTGATTATTTTTTTAGCATTTTGTCCCCCTCCCCAAATAATCATCTCACATCTGAAAGCATTGTCAGATCGTATTATTGCTTGACATAGAAGGCACTGTATTGAGTTGAACCTTACATATTTATTCTGCACAGAATAATAACAACAGTAGAAATATAATAATAATAAATAATAATAATAATAATAATAATAATAATAATAATGTGTATTATTTTCTAACCGTAAGCAAAAAAATGGGCAGCTTACCGATAGCGTTTATCGTCGACTGGTAAGAAATCCATTAAAAGCATGTAGTCGGCCATTGGATCCATCCCAAATATTTTCACTTGAAAGGTAGGAAACATTCGTCTGCAAAGAGCGTACAGTGAATAATACTTTATTATTTAAAGAAATAATAATGAAACATTTAATTTGCTAAACAAATAAATTATGATATTTAGGTATATAGATGATCCTCTTTTTTTGTATTACGTTTATCATCATAATATCAGACAATATTTGCATTAGGGTGTGTACCGGGTATTGTTTGTATTTGTTTGAATAAGATGTAGGTGGTTTTTTTTTGTCGGTAATATTTTAGTATTTTAGTATTTAATTTCACGCTGGTATTTTTCCAGCGCAGCATGAAACAATACCCGGATTATATATACGTTCTCCTTTGAGGCTAAACAGAAATCGTTATCTTTTTAAAACATATTTTTTTTGCTATCTGGTTTGGTATTTGATGTCACTATGCTTCTTCCCTCTTTTGTATCTTTCACTCTCCCACCATCTTCTTCCCTCTAGCCACAAATTTGGACTATAAGGAAATAAATCAGAGTGGATTTTCCCCCCCTGCAGTTCGGTAGTGAAAGTGATCCTCCGGCTAGTCGCTCCATTAACATCGGAGTGCATTCAGAGGCGCAGTTGTGCTCAGGTGAGAGTAAAGTAGCTCTGAAAGTGCTTTCTCGAGGATCTCGTGTTGGGAAAGTTTTTTTGTGGGGGTGACAGATTACTCCACACACAGCGCACAGACAGGCAAAATAATCCCACTGCAATGCTAATATAATGGCTCGCGTTTTTCCCACCATCAGTGTTTTTTTTTGGTTAGATCCCACATGGAACAGGAGTTATAGACCAAATCCAATAAATGTAATGCATAATAATCATGTAAGGAGAATAGGTGCTGGCGTGAAAAGAGGGCTTTGCCATGCAATAAATTCCTAACAATTCCCCCCAACAATATCACGTTCATCATCATCATCATCATCATCATCATCATTATTATTATTATTATTATTATTATTATTATTATTATATTATTATTATTAGTATTATTATTATTATTATTATTAGTATTATTATTATTATTATCATCATCATCGTTGTTGTTGCTATTGTATTTTTTAAATACCGTTCTCCCATCCTAATATGTAGATTATCACAATGACATTGTTGCTTTGTGACAATGACCGCTATAAAGCGCACTATAAATAAATAAATTGAATTGAATATCCTACTCGTACTGTATTCCTTCTTAAATCCATATGAAAGATCTATAGGTAGCAATTTACTTTGCGTATTTTTTCTGACGTTCCGTGAATGACGGTATGGGCAAAATTATTATTATTATTATTATTATTATTATTATTAGTAGTAGTAGTAGTAGTAGTAAGTAGTAATAATAATAATAATAACAATAATTTATTTATTCTGTTACTGAATATTAAATAATTCCAAATATTCTTCAAAAATTTCAAATATGAAGCATACATAGATTCTTATTGTGGTATGATTCTTTTCTGTAATACTGAAGTCATTACAATCTTTTAAATATTATCAAGTTTACAGAAAGTATTAAAGAATATATATAGTTATATGTATATATATATATATATATATATATATATATATATATATATATATATATATATATATATTATTCTAGTAGTGATTTTGAATGAGGTATATTCATATATGTCCCTTTTACCGACAATCAGTTCCATGTTACATCTCCATCTAGCTGATGTTTAGTAAATATATTCACGTTTATTATTTTGAATGTAGTTAAACATTATAGTGTTTTCCGGTCCGGTCCAGAGGTAATTAGAGGTAAGCTATTAATTGACGATCGCATTTGAAGAAAATCTTTCATGAGCAAACGTTCCTTTTCTGTTTTTTATCTTTAATTATCCAGGACGTCTTATTATATCAATTAGTTGGAAAAATGAAAACAGAGCTTTAGGTCCATTGTCACTTTTATAATCATATTGAGTTTGTAAAATATTTTTATTTCAAAGTACAGTATATAAATATATTTTGTGCGCGTGTGTGGGTGTATGTTAGGAGTTAACTTTAGTTATATATATATATTATATATATATATATATATATATATATATATATATATCAATCAACTTAAAAAAATAAATGGATTACTAATATACAGTTAAGGAAAAGCTGTGACCACTGATTGTAGCTTATGAGCTACAAATACGACATCAATTTCAGTTGTCAGTTTCATTCGAGTCTTCACCTAAGTATATATTTATGCCAATTAACAACATTACATCAAACGTGCCTTTAAAAATTATCGTAAAAAATATGAAATAACATATTCCATTTAGCCGTTAATTATACTGAAATACGGCTCGTTTATAACCACAAGACTGCTTTCATCATCATGATTATTTATTGGTGCTGAGCTTATATATTTATATTTAACACGTACACACACCGAATGCACAAACAGCTCGTCGTTTTGCAGCAAAAATAGTTAGTATACACACACCACACACACACACACACACACACACACACACACACACACACACTACTATATATATATATATATATATATATATATATATATATATATATATATATATATATATATATATATTTAAAGTTCAATATAAATTCAGTCAATATAAATTGGTACAGATCACCTTCAACTATGGTTATAAACTGGCACAGATTTGTTACCGGTGTACAGCTTAAGGGTTATAAAACACTGCACTGTTCCCACCGAACTAATATAGACTCTTCAGTGTAGCCCTCCAGTATTAGTAGGTAATAAATCCCCATGCATATCAATGTTTTGGTGTGTAAACGTAAATAAATGATTCAGGCTTCCATCGTACTAGTATAAAGAGTTAATACACTTTAATTTTAAACCCCTAATAATAGTTTATAAATGCTCCCACTGTACCGGTATGATCGGTATTAATGATGCTTCAATATGCGGGTAAGTTCATTTCACCCGTTGTGTATTCTTTTTATGCCCCGTTTTTTGTGTTTTCTTTTCCTGAGTGTTATATAACGCCAGCAGCACACATGCATGTAAACACTGCAGAAGTTCCGTAAGAAGTGTAAAGTGCACTTTAACCCTGCAAGTGCTAACTCAGATTTGATACGTTGTTTGTAAAACACGGCATACAAACAAACGTGTTTGTTGAAATCCGTTAGCTATTTAACGTTAGATGTTAACCACGTTCTCAGAAGGCTAGAAGTCGATCCCGGAAAACGTTAGAAACACGTGGATGTTTTTTTTTTTAAACCCTTTTCCAGTGTAACTGGGATTTACTCACCTGCCGGCCTTAGTGACGATCATTTCGGTTCCGAGTTGATTAAACTCATCCCACAGCGCTTTCATTTCCAGCTGCACGCTGATGTTGGCCACTTTGGGGTTCTTCTTTACCAGAGACTTGTTCGGCGTGGACGACGAAGACGACGACGAGGAGGACGAGGAGGAAGACGAGCAGCTCGTTGTGCTCGGGTCGCCCTGCGCCGCGTCGGAGCCAGAGTACGGCGGGTAACACGCGGCCTGCGGGGCAGAAGGGCAAGACTCGAAGTGGCCTTCATGCTGGCTGCTGTAGGGATCCCCGGGCGACGGCGAGAGGTGGTGCGGGTGAGGATGGTGGGAATGAGGATGGGGTGGGTGGGGATGGTAGCTGCCTGGCGCGTTCAGGCTGTTCAGGCTGCTCGTGGTGAAGGCTGCAACATCGCAAAAATGGGAGAGCTGCGTCAGCCACGGGCTCGAGATGGCTGAAATCATTCCCAAAAAAAAAAACGCAGAAGGCAACAAAAAATTAAAAAACAACAAATTAAAAAAAAAATGTTCTGAGCACTGCTCAGTAAAGGTTGCAGAAGCAAACGTGCAAACAAACGCACACTCGGATATTTCAGTCCTGTTTTGGCTTACAAATGTTCAATTGTTGTGTTGTTGAAATGGCAAATCCGTGCTAATAGAAATGAAATAAACAAAATATTATTATTTTAAAAAATCGCGCATGTATATATATTTTAAATATTGTTGTAGCAGCAAAATAGCAAAAACAATTGCCTGCCAATGCGCTTCGCGATTTAAAAAGTTCAAACCGAATTCGAAAAGCCTTAATAAAATAAAGCCATCCCGTTTGCCGTGGAAAAAAAACCCGTCGCGTCGCGCCGGTGATCACGAATTGAGAGCTCGTTCTGTTGTTGTTGTGTATTTTTCTCTCCTGCAACTCATCCAAACTGCCTCTCCTTTTTCTCCTGCCTGTATGCTAATGCGAAATCCAGACTTACTTCTCTCTTATCTTCTCCCCATAGGGCCTCCCCTTCACCGCACACACACACACACACACACACACACACACTCGCGCGCGCGCACACACACATACGTACACACACGCTGGGACGCGCACGCACGCAAATCCCCGGTCCTTGTTTCTATTTAGATAACACTCTGCAGGTATACTCTTCTATTCTTTACCTCCCCCTGACTTTTTATTCTCAGTTGTAGTTTATTATACAGATAGCTTTTTCCCCCTTTCCTTTTATTTTATTTTATTTTATTTTTTCCATTAATTTCTGAAAATGCATCCTGGTGCATTTGATGCTTCCGCTCGGTTAACGTCCAGGTAAAGTGGACACGAGGGACAGGTTTATTTTAGATAGTTACCTTGTGAACAAAAAATTCTCATGCATTTTAGTTTTATATAAATCATAAATCACTATTATAATATAATATAAAAAAAATCAACCCTCCCCTATATATACATATTACAAAATACTAGTTTTATACTAGTTTGTTTTTTCTTTTCTAGTTTTAGTTTCGTTTTTTTTTATCGAAGAATTCGGTTATTTTATTTTATTTTTAATGCTAATCTCTGATCTACTCAAACATCATTAATATTTATTTTGAGGTACATTCTGCATAAAATCTTAAGTGGAATAAACACGCGCTACTTTTCAAGATGACATGCTGATTTGAATTAAAATTTTTAAAATAAATGTCTTTTTCCCCCCTAGGAATTTCCAGAAAGCACCATTGTCTACAACTTTTACCAAACCTTGCCGTTTTGTCAGATTTCACTTTCCGCTCCTCGTTGATAGTGTGTATTTTTTTTTCTGGATAATTTGCCATTTTTGCATTGAAGAAACATGCTTCGGTGTTTTTTTGTGCATGTGCGCGGCTGCGTTGTGCAGCACAAAATGTGTGTGTGTGTGTGTGCGTGTGTGTGTGTGTGTGTGGGGGGGGGGGGGGCGTAAACAGAGAAACGTCTGAAAAGCGACGGGGACTAGCGAATCCTTGGCCGCTGGTGAGAAAAAAAATAACCGCAACCCTAGAAAGTGATTCTCTCTCGCTCCGTATCTCTCTCTCTCTCTCTCTCTCTCTCTCTCTTTCTCTATTCCAATCCCTCAAGCATTTAATCACAAGCGCCCTTACCTTCCATTTCCCTGGTCACCGTGCTGTAGTGCATGGTAGTAAAAGATCCGTGTTTGCCAAAAGTCGCGTTTCCTTCTGCAGAAATCAGAGAGTCGATACTGAAAGCGTTTGCTTTTGGAGAAAGAGGACTGCCTTCGTCCATAGAAGCCCAAACTCCTATAGGTCTATAGGATAAAAGAGCGTCAAAGTGTTTCCACCTCGGTATTCCTAGGTTGCAATCACTTTTTTTTTCCTGTGCAGAGAGCAGAGCGATCAGCTGAAGAAAGAAAGTTTCGCTGTTTCGTTGGCGGTGTATATATATATATTTTTCTCTCTCTCCTTCCTTTCCTTCAAAGCCAAGCCATTTCCAGTTCAGCCACACATGGTCTGCTTGTCAGCCTGACTTGTTTTAAACGCTCCGAATAAAAGTCTGTGTCCCGACATGTCTCCTGTCGTATATAAAAACAACATTGCTGATCCCGAAGACGGAAAAAAAACCAGTAGCGTTTCTTTCTGGTGATTTAAAGGCGATTTTAACCCCACTATGGTAGACTACGGGTTCGGTGTGCGCCTTCACGGGAAACTACAGCAGACAGTGTGTGTGTGTGTGTGTGTGTGTGTGTGGTGTGTGTGTGTGTGTGTGTGTGCGTGCGTGCGTGCGTGTGTGTCAGACTGCTGCAAGCTCCACGCCTACCAAGGAAAGTAAAAAAAAAAAAAAAGAAAAGAAAAGAAAAAAAAATACATGCTCGTGCAATGGGATGTTTTGTTAGAACAGCAGCGTGTCAGTCGGTGTGAATGAAAAAGCTGCAGTTGTTACAGTAAATTATTCACGTTTAATGATTTATTATTAATGATTGTACCTTTCAGGTGCTGAGGGGCTGTACTGAGCACTGCGGTGAATAATTTAGCGCCGAAATGACAAACCTGTCATCCTGCACATGTCCGATATGCGCATTTCTGATTCCGTGCAATTCGTGGTCATTGAGCCGGTTATTATGGTATAAAACATTTCTAATATTGGAGTAAGAAAAAACGTATCCGTGTTTCTTACGAAAGAAAATGGACTTTTATTTAATTATGCGTGATTTGATTGGATTGCGATTTTAGAGAGTAGTCCTTCATCGAGTGATTTCTGTAGTTAAAGCATTTTTGGTTAGCTCGTTGTCTGACAATGTAATTATTTTTTAATCGAAAATGTGTACGGTGAAATAAAAGAATAAAGAGGACACGTTAAAATGTGCAGGATGTAAAAACGAATGAATAGTATAGATTACGGTTCTAAATGATATGCAATCTTTTTTTATTTTCAAACCGGAGCACGACCAAGGAGGACGTGAAAAATAACATGACACGTACATGACACACATGACGTGTAGAAAAAAATAAAATAAAAGGAGGAAAATGTTATCGAAGCAGAAGCCTGATCTCGGACACGCTGAGTTGAAGTGAAACACAGCTGGGACATTGTACTTGGGGCTGGTTTTCTTTGGCCTTGCTACTTGACCCCTTTTCTAATCCGCTCTACTGTATCGAGCTGCTTATCGCCTTCTCAGGGAGCGCCATCATTAATGAATGACAACTAAAAGTTTGGGTGTTTAGCTCGAGCTGCGGCGATAGGCACCGGATTTGGGTCTCGTTTCCACCTGGGCTCAGAGCAGAGAGAGAGAGGGAGAGAGGGAGAGAGGGAGAGAGGGAGAAAAGAGAAAGAGTGAGAGATAAAGAAAAGCAGCAGGACGCTGATGGGATGAGACAGTGTTTCCCTTCCAGCTTAACTCACTGCGGGCTTTATCAGCATCTCCTCCCCATCTAGATGTCTTAAATAAACCCATAAACCCGCTCCATGAGCTGCTGTTGTTTTAAGAGTTAGAGAGAGAGAGGAAGGGAGAGGGGGATTAAGTATGTTGGGTTTTAAATGCTATACTACACATGGTGATATTACATTTTACTTCAAAGATATGATAATATCACATTCTATAAACTGTAAATACTTAATCAAACATACGATTTAAAAAATATGAATATTATTTCTGATACGAGGAGTGATATTTCATATAAATGGTAAGGAACAATGGAAAACATCATCATTGAGGTTTTATATATATATATATAATGGTTGAAACCGAAATGGAATATGTTTTTTTTTTTTTTTTTTTTAGAAAGAGCTGTGCTCTGGGTCACATTGTATGCAATTACAAAAAAATCTTTGTTCATCGTTTTTTCCTCCCATTTAATTTGATTTCGTTCTTAATTACGTTTATTTCCCGAAACTTATTCTTGCCTTTTATTTTTTCCCCCTATTTTGCCAACAGCATTATTTTGTAACAGCCAATATATCATTTTATTCCCAAGAACGCGAAAATCGCCTTTTGATTTTGGGGTTTACTGTATTCATTCTTCTGATTCATTCCTGCTATCACGAGTTTATTTCTTCGCGCATCATTCCGAAGCAAACTCGGCTCATGTCCCGCTCCTGCGTCTCCGTTTCTTTCTTTCTTGTTCGCTCTTTTCTTTTCTTTATCTGATTCGCTTCATCATTGCCAAGTCGGAAGCTCCTTTGTAAACACGCAGGTGATAACAGACAAAATACAGAGCTCCGTTAAACACACACTGGCACGCACGCGCGCGCGCGCACACGCACACACACACACACACACACACACACACACACACACACACACACGCAAAAAAGAGATAGGTATGCGTTTATTATTATTATTATTATTTATTATTATTATTATTATTATTATTTATATTTTATGTTATATTTTATTTTTGTTCTATAGACCACGTGCCATTATTTAATCCGAATTAATATACTCATAAAGGTCATCAAAATGCCCATGTGTTTTGTTTTGGAAATGATGGAGGAATGGTGGTGGAGGAACTAAAGGGGCTCGAAAACGCTGAGGAAAAAAAAAAATATACACACACACACACACACCATTGTATATATATATATATATATATATATATATAATATATATATATATATATATATATGTATATATATATATATATATATATATATATATATATATAGCTCGTTTAGTATTAGCATTTTGTGTCGTATTATTATTAGCATTACGATTTATTATAAGATCATTATTAGCTTTTGTTATTAAATGTTGGAATTATTGTCTTCATTTTCACCTCTTATTCATTTACCTCTTAAGGCCGGATTTTAGCACAGGTTGCAGCCAACACCCCAAAACACACACACACACACACAGAAGCCGTCCGATTCATATCCGATCTAACGGATAAGTGCATCGGAGCTGGTTTCAGTCATCTACACACTTCTAATCGGATCATTCATTACGAGCTTTACGTTCAGAGTCACCTGCAGCTACATTATTCTACTTCCTGTTATTCTTCTACTTACAGCGATGCATGTTCACAGCTGCATAATTACCAGTTATACACACTATTGTTTTTTATTTGAAAAATATTAATCATTTTAACATACACACACACACACACACATTCGAAAGCACAAATGTAATTCAAAAAAGAAATTGTTTAAATCAAGATATTGCACGAAATTCACACACACACACACACACACACACACACACACACACACACACACACACACACACACACACACACACACACACACACACACACACACACACACACACACACACACACACACACACACACACACACAAGGTCGTTCATAATAATTTTCTATTTTATTGCTGCCGGACACGCAGCCATTTTGTTTTTCCAGTCTCATGTTTCTGGATATTTTTATTTTTACTCACAGTTTAGATTTTTTTTCATTTTACTATATTCATTCCCACCCTGCAGATGAGTATATTTGCTGTCATGAGCCGCACCTACTCCACAATGATCATGTTTTTATTTTTGTCGTTAGCTTGCAGAATTTCTACGTGCTGGTTTATTGCTATTAAATTAACGTTGTATTTATCTTTTCCCATTCCAGCGTTTACAACTTTTTCAAGCCTTGTTTAATTTTTTTAATCATTTTACATTTTTTAAAAATCCTCTAGATGTTTCAGAAACGTTTGGTGGTTAAATTGAATTGGGATACACATGCCACGTGTGTGTTTTAAAAAGTACAATTCTTCTTCTTCTACTATTTCTTACTTCTCTGCTTCTTCTTATTCTTTTTTTTCTTCTACTTCATATTATTAATACTTGTACTTGTAGCTGGGATAATAAAAAATATAACAATATAAAAAAAAAAAAACTATATATATATATATATATATATATATATATATATATATATATATATATATAAACTTGACAAATGCTTTTTAATATATAAAACTTAATAAAACTTGTATTTTTTTTCCCACCCATCCGAAAGATATAATTAAAAGCTAAAAATCTTTCTTTGTATTGTTTTGTATTTCTCTGTAGATTTAACAATCAATCAGATGATGCCGGTACAAACAAACAATGCTTTATCGGGTTGCTATTTTGGGACTTTTTTTGGTGTAATGAGGTTTTAAACTTCACAACATCATCGACAACATTTTAGAATTGTATTGTTTACATGGAGGATGAAAACTGAACAACTTGACAACATCTATCTCTTACCCGTTAAGAAAACTATACATATATATATATATATATATATATATATATATATATATATATATATATATATATTATTCGCATAGATATATATATATCTGATGTGTCGCGCAGACACTTAATACTTAATAATAATGTAATCTGTGTAATGTAATCTACGAGTGTGCGAGTGTACGAGCGTTCCCTGCCTATCACAACAAGAAAAATAATAATAATACATAATAATAATAATAATAATAATAATAATAATAATAATAATAATAATAATAATAATAATAATATATTAGTAAGAAAAATAAGAAGTAGAAGAGGAAGATGAATTAAATAGTTTAAAAATAAAGTTTAATTTAACCAGCAGTGCATACAATCATAATTAAAATGATGAGTACACTTGTGATAGAACTATACTGAACATAATCAGAATTTTCTGAACCGCTGATAAAAAATAACGTTTTAGGAGAAAAAAAAACCCGTCGTTATTTGTCTTTTGATTTTGGAACACGTGAATATTGGGGGATCACGTGACCCAGCTGCTGTCTTCTGAACATCTCTGTTTGATAGTGTTTTTGTGCGTGTTGAGCAAATCCCGGAGAGGGAGAGGAAACAGCCAGGTGCTAATGAGAGCCTGAGATCAATTAGCGCATCATAAATCACGCAGTGTCACAGGAGCACGGGGAGGTGATTTCAGCATCCATATATGTGTGTGTGTGTGTGTGTGTGTGTGTGTGGGTGTGTGTGTGTGTGAGGCAGTGGGGGCAGCGTATATAAAACTCTATCCTATCTAAATATTAGCCCAAATCCCCGGAATAAGACCCTCAGGAAGGGAGCAGTTGACCGCTGACAGTTCGGTTTTTGCTGAGCAGCTGCTCACTGCGCGCTTTATGGAAGGCCAAAAAGTCCATAAGTTGCTAATAGATTTCCTAATCAACTCCAAACATGATCCTGTCCCCTTCTAATTTACGAATATTCCTGATTCATGATGATATTTTACCTGTGGATGGAGTTCTGTTCCGCTAATAATCAGAATCAGAAAAAGCTTAATTAACACGTATGTTTGCACTTTGAAGAAATATCTATATCTATATCTATCTATCTATCTATCTATCTATCTATCTATCTATCTATCTATCTATCTATCTATCTATCTATCTATCTATCTATCTATCTATATATATATATATAGATATATATATATATATATACACATGAAATATATACATACAAAAATAGATACCTATACATGAAATATATACATATATGAAGCTGTATAGTCTTGTATATATTCTATATTGTCTTGCACAGTCTGCAATATGTGTAGTCTGTATTGTCTTGTACACTCTGTGTTGTGTTGTATAGTCTGTACTGTGTTGTGTAGTCCTGTCTATAGGTTAAATGTATAGTGTAATACTTTTCTTGTAGAGTCACCAACACCTGAGATCAAATTCCTTGTGCGTATAAACACACTTGGCCAATAAACCTGATTCTGAATCTGATTCTGAAATGACCATAGAGAGCTAAACACAAGAACCATACGGATGTATTTGGACTATGATGGTTTAGACAACCACTATAAGATTTTTGCACCCATGTGTCCATCAGGGAACTGAGTATATTCTTATAAGAATGACGCGATTATAATGGCATTTGGTGTTGAGGATGAGGATGCAGTGGTCTGGTTTGACTCAAGGTTTCTTCTTCATGAAGTGCCAGTGAGTATAGGCTTGCTCATTAGGGACAATCTTATCGAGGCAAGTTTACAATGATCAAATTAATATTTCCATTCATTTCATGTATGTTAATAATAATTACGTCTGTTAATAATACAATATCCGTTGTAAAAAGCACTTCCTGAATTCATTCGTGTTTTATGAATTCCTATGAGCTAAAGAACGTAATGTTACTGAGTTTTTTCTGTTTTCATAGAGAAACAATTCTGAATGATAACTTATATATATATTCCTAAACTTATGAAAAATAAAATCGATCATTTTTTAAATATAACGGAAACACGACCGTCTCTACAAGCAAGCAAATCAAGTGTTCCCACTATTCAGTGTTTCTGTTTCAGAGCGATGCTTTTTTTCCCCATGAAATTAAAAACGGATTTGTCTTCCCATGAACACCCCATGCTTGTTGATTTCGTGCAGTGGCGGAGGATATGATTTAAAAAGATATGATTTTAAAACTTTAGACTAAATAGTTGCATTCTTTAAGGCATATTTTGACACCACCACTATATATATATATATATATATATCTATATATATATATATATATATATTTACATATAAACAATAAATATAAAAAAACAATAATCAAATAATAATCATCAATAATAATGTTTTACATCCTCGTATCAGAAATAATATTCTTTTTTTTTTTCTCTAGAGGATGTTTGATAAGAGTATGTATTGTTTATTCTTTTTCCTTTCATTTATTCCAGTCTATGTGCATGGTTAATTATAAGCCATTCTTACATCACTAAAGATTTTATTATTATTTATATTGTATTTTTTTTTTTTTACGCCAGGCTGAAAACAATAACAAAAAAACTTTTGCGACTCTTCTGGGGTTTTCTGTCTCTGAGAAACGGGAAAAATGCGACAATAACAAGGACACGAGATGGGAAACATTTACAGTAAACACACTTCCGTTTTGGCTGGAAAAGAAACGAGGAAAAAAAAACGGTATTTCTGTTGAATTGACATTTTTTTCTAAAATATATTTATTATTTTGGCCATTTTCAGCTCTGCGCAATCCGTCACAATGAAGCTCGAGCACAATGAGTGTGAAAATGGTTTTATCCCCCTGTGTCCATCTACACCCACCCGTCCATTTTCCCTCAACTCAACACACACACAGCACACACCCCGATGACACACACACACACACACACACACACACACACACACACACACACACACACACAGAATTGGTGGGTTTTATGCTTCATTGCGTGGAGGTTTTCAGTGTATTTTATTCAGTAAATTGAAAAAAAAAAAAAAAAATCGCATTTCTTTTATTTATTATTTTATTTTATATTTTTATTTTATATTTTATTTTTATATGTTATTTATTATTTTTCCAAAAAAACATTTTTTTAATACTTCAGTGATCCGTTTAGACTAAATTTTAATGCAGATGAAAAAAAAAAAACATTTAACTTCTATTTGCATGTGATAGAAATACAATAATGATGAAGAGGTCTGTAATTCCACTTCATTCCTATTCATATGAGTGTAAAATCTTTTATACTAAATAATACATAAATAAAATAACACGACTCAGGGCGTTTCTATTATTATTATTATTATTATTATTATTATTATTATTATTATTATTATTATTATTTATAAAATTAAATAAGAAAAACTTTTTATTTTTATTTTCTTTTTTCTTTTCTTTCCCATTATTCAAGTCAAAGTCATGTAAATAATATATAACAAATGATTAATGATAATATAAATATTATTATATACACAATAATAATATATACGATCGGGCAATATTGAAGATTTGATATGGATTAGATTATATAAAAGGATGCAAAATGTTTCTCTCTCTCTCTGTATCTATCTTTCTATCTCTCCCTTGCAGAACTCCTCCATCAGTGGGAAGAGAATCTGAAGGACAGAAAGAGCGAAGGGCCCAGATTAAGGCTCCTGGTTGGAGATCTCGGCCACCTCGGCCTCCCGTGTTTGTTTATTTGAGCAGAGGAGGGTTTTCTCTCCGCATGTCTCCTGAGTTAACAAACATAGCCGTGACAGCCGCCATCTGGAGCAATCAGCAGGATCCTCCCCCAAAAACAAGGCCAGCAAACACAAAAAAACCATGCTGTCAGAGCTAAAGCCTACTGAATGTGTGTGTGTGTGTGTGTGTGTGTGTGTGTATGTGCATGTGCATCCTTTACAAACAGATGCAGGGGAAATCAGATGGGTGTAATGGCATGTCTCTCATGTAAACCCGCATGTAGCGAATGCAAGCTAAAATTAAAAACATTTTATCTATCTATCTATCTATCTATCTATCTATCTATCTATCTATCTATCTATCTATCTATCTATCTATCTATCTATCTCTATCTATCTATCTATCTATCTATCTATCTATCTATCTATCTATCTATCTATCTATCTATCTATCTATCTATCTATCTATCTATCTATCTATCTATCTATCTATCTATCTAGTTGTTGATAGGGGTAGGTGATCTATTACAAAAGTATAAACACAGATTGACATTATTCCTAAAACGCATTTTATTTTGACACAAGAAATCATTTAGTCGTCACTTTTTAAACCATAACAATTTTTAATAATTAAAAAAACCCAAATGCAATGCTAATCAGCAACTTTTTGACTATAATAAAAATTATTTCAAATAAAAATGTAATCTAATGCAATTTAATGTAATTTTTTTTAAAACATATGTTTACAAATTTATGAACAAAATTTTACTAACATTTTATTTTTGCTTATTTTTTTATTATTATTATTTTTTTTTTTTATTTTTTAAATTTATTTAATAAAATGTTTTTGTGTCAAAATGTACTAAAAGAGTTTTTATAAAAAACTGATATAAATCAAAATGCATCAGATCTTCAAATGACTTTGTTCTGAAGGGCTGAAACTTCAGCATTAAATATAACATTAAATATAAGAGAACTTTAATAGTAATAATAATATAATAATATTGATAGTTATGATAAAGAATAATAATAATAAACTCTTATTTATTCCATATGGGGGAAAATCAGTCTATTTAATTATTTTGTTAAATTGTAAAAGAAGTTAGTATGTGTGTGTGTATGTGTGTGTGTGTGTGTGTAAATTAACATTCTTTATTAGCATTTTTGTCTTTTCTTTGTAAAAAAACAACAACAAAGAAACATTTTCTTGTTCATGCGATCGGAACTGGATTAATATATTTTTCCAACACATTTTTTTCCCTTCCTATGATGATATAAAAATGTATATCAGTAATTTGAAAACTTTTAAGTATGACATCGTAAGATGCCATTTTAATTATAATAAAGTCAGGGACGGACGACTTCGTAACACATTTAATGTAACTGTTTTTAATTTCATCTTCACAGTTATATTTCTGATACTCGTGCTTTTTTTTTCTTTCTGCAGATCAAATGCTAAATGTCACCAACAAATCTAAAGGTCCAGATGTCTGTAAAGTGTTTCTCGTTAAGCAAATTTCTCGCTGTGGAATGTCCCGAAAGCACAGAAGAGAGGGCAAAAAAAAAAAAAAAGAAAAAAAAAAAAAAAAAAAAAAGAGGAGTCAGCTCTGTTCTCTGCTCTTTCCCACCCGGCTTTGTTTTAAAGCTGGGAAAAAGCTTTTAGCTTTTGAAAAGTATCCTTTTCCTATCAGAGCAGAAGCCCCAAGCCCATCATCACCTGGGCCTCTGCTGCTCTCTGATTGGTCCCATTCTGAATAGCTGGCATTCCTGCCATGGAGAAGAAAAAAAAAAAAGAAAAAACGCCACGATATGGAAGGAGGGCAGCGCTGATCTCTCAAATTAATTAAGGCCTTTTCTCCGTTCTGCTCGATGAGACGTCCTGAGCCTGCTATCGAACACCGGAGCAAAACCTGAGCATGTTATAAATCTGTCAGTGGCTCTGCTTTCTTCTACTCCATCCCAGGTTCAGGAGTCAAAACATGCTCTAAAGTTGACTCACTGTCCTCAAAAGCTCAGACTCGCTTTAAAGACGGGAGTGAGAGAGTCATTCTCTCGCTCTCTCTCTCTCTCTCTCGCTCTCTCTCCTTCTCTCTCTGTCTCTCTCTCTCTACCACATTCGTAATCTCTCTACCAATTTCCTCCTGTTTTAAATTTTTTTCTTTCACTAAATATTTGCCAAATAATGTTATTCCAGGACCCGATGCTCGTAAAGAGAAAAAAATTGTGTAGGTGTGTGTGTGTGTGTGTGTGTGTGTGTGTGTGTGCGAGTTTGCCTGGATTAAAGAGAAAAAAAAATGTGTGTGTGTGTAACTTAATACTTATAACATTGTGTATAACACTAACTTCATTAATAATATCAAACTATCCAAATATTTAAATACATAATATTTGAATACTAAAAGAACGAAATGCATTGGACCATAGAGCCTGATGATGATGATGATGATGATGATGATGATGATGATGATGATGGTATACTGTATTGATATCGTGATTAATAATGCGACAACCCATATCTAAGATCTCGTCTATAATTATTGATCATAATGATTCATTTCGACAGTCATAAAAAGAGAGCACAAGATAATATATTGATATTTATAGAATATAAAGAGAGAATTGGATTTGAAATGATGAATGTAAAACGTTTATATAGTTTATATACAATACAAATATGTATTCATTCACTCATCTTCTACCGCTTTATCCGATCTTCCTTCGGGTCACGGGGAGTCTGTGTCTATCTCAGGCGTCTATGGGCATTAAGGCAGGATACACCCTGGATGGAATGCCAACCCATCACAGGACACACACACACACACACACACATTCACACACTAGGGACAATTTTCCAAGGTGCCAATCAACCTACCGTGCATGTTTTTGAACCGGGAGGAAACCGGAGAACCCGGAGAAAAACCCCCCGAGGCACGGGGAGAATATGCAAACTCCACACACACATGGCCGAGACGGGAATCGAACCCGGACCATGGGGTTGTGAGGCGAACATGCTAACCACTAAACCACCGTGCCCCCCAAATATGTAGTTTTATTCAATATATAGATACAGAGATACATCATAGATATATATGTATGTATGTATGTATGTATGTATGTATGTATGTATCTGTCTGTCTGTCTATCTATCTATCTATCTATCTATCTATCTATCTATCTATCTATCTATGTAGTTGTTGATAGGGGTAGGTGATCTTACAGAAAAATCATATCACAATACTTTCCCACAGTATATTACATATACAATTATATAAACTTATTCGCACATTTGATTAAATTATTCTTAAATGAATAATTTAGAAGTGTTTAATACTCAGATCAACACCCACATGGGCAAACTTGGATGCTTTATGCAAATGTATGTTTATTATTAATGAAATACTGAAATACTAAATATTAATGAAGACAAAATACTCTTGTGAATGTTTTAAAGTAATGATGGTGTTTTAAATGACACCAATCATCAGGACAACAAACGCAACTTTTGCTATGTTACCACACGGACGCTTTTAATTGTCGCACATTGTCGTAATTTCTTTAAAATCCACCGTTAAGTAAAAATTATTTTTCAGTGGCGTATATTCTTTTTTCTTTTTTTTTTTTATAAAGATATTGCATCATGAAAAATGTGTGTTGTGTTGTAGAATTTAATTTAGCCTCTTTTATATTTGTTTATTTTTTTAAATATTTGTTATATTTATATATATTTTTATATTTATATATATAATTTTTTTTTACCAAAAATGGACAAGCATAAAAGCGTGTTGCATAATTTGCTAATAATATTAGAGCCATTAAAATGAATTAAAGCGTTTTTAATGCGTTAACAGTCCGAATATGAATATAAAAGCAGGCCGTCCCTCTTAATTTCCTCTTTGCTCTCTTTGAAAACTCTTAAATTCATCAATCTTGATTTGACATGTTCTCGGACAAACACCAAACTCAATTTCAATTCCTCGGATAAGAAAAATAACACTCCGTATTACATTTCACTTACATTACGTTTAAATAAAAACAGGACGGATAAATGACCTGTTTTGTGAATTGGGGGGAAAAAAAAAAGAAGAAAGTCCCCATGCTGGTACATTGGCGTTCCTGTGCTCGCTGGCCTTCCTTCGCCGTCCCTCCATAAAGGGAAACTGTTAACTTTTCACCACGTTAGTTAACACACCCGCTGTGGGACCGGCTCGGCAGCGAGGTGGTCTTCCACAGGAAATGGCTAACGTGTTTCATTTACCCCCCCTGTGTGCCCCCTGGATGGCCAAATCGAGCCCCGGACTCTGGAACGCCAACGTTCCCGGTGATCCGAAATATTCGGTTCGAATTAAAAAATGCAATATATATTCCGTGAGGAAAATGATTTATATATTATATTTATATTTACTTTCCACCATCTCCACAGTAAAGAACAGGAAGTTTAGCGGATGGGTGGATGATGGGAAGTCCATCCTCAGAGATTTCTACAGCATGAACTCAATCAGAGCAGCTTCAGAAATGACTATACATGGATATGGCTCTTGTTTTTTTCCTCTTGTTTTGAATCACTGTGAGGCACTAACGCCTAGGCAAGGTGCATTATGGGAAACGAGAAAAACTCTCTGGGACAAAGATGTAAACCCAGTCGTCCAATCCTCACACCTGATACAGTCCTGTACAGGAATGAATCTGTAAAAAACAAAACAACAACAAAAAAACAAAAACACTCCACCCATAGCCACGCCCCTTACCCCAGAGCGAATCCCTGTAAAGAGTAAATTAATAAATAATTGATCTAAATTAGAAAACAAGGCATTTCTCTCTGAGTCTACACTACATTTAAACATATAAGAAAAACACTAAAGTGTAATTAAATTGTTAATAATTGACTTGCGTACATTTCATTCAATAATTTATTAAAAACGTTCAAAAATGGACAAACATAAAAGCATGTTGCATAATTTGCTAATAATATTACGGTTCGATGAGGTCAGCATTCAGGGCGGGGCAGGACTGCTGCATTCTTGCTTCGGATTGGTCAGATAGTGTTGGTGAATTATATTATACTATTATTATATGAGTGAATATATTATAGTATAATTGTTATATTTAGGTAGGTTCCCAATTAAACTACAAAATGATAGTGTGTGTGTGTGTGTGTGTGTGTACAGTTGATTAATGACAGGTCCTGATTGGACAACTACAGAGAGATTTGGAACCTACCATTCAACACATTACATGACTGTGTGTGTTTGTCTTTGATAGATGATGGATGATAGATGATCTCATGATAGATGAGTTATACACATAACCTGATGGTAAAACTAAAAAGAATGACGTCAATAGTCTCCAAAAGCTTTTGTCAATTGACTTGCTTTAAAAAAAAAAATCAATGTAATAATAATAATAACAGGGCACAGTGGTTTAGTGGTTAGCACGTTCGCCTCACACCACCAGGGTCGGGGTTCGATTCCCGTCTCGGCCATGTGTGTGTGGAGTTTGCATGTTCTCCCCGTGCCTCAGGGGGTTTTTCTCTAATGTTGGTTCCGTTTTTCCTGGTTTCCCTGGTTTAGGGTTCTCCGGTTTCCTCCCCCGTGTGAGTTTGTGGTCCAAAAACATGCACGGTAGGTTGATTGGCACCTTGGAAAATCGTCTCTAGTGTATGAATGTGTGTGTGATTGGATCCAGTGTGTTTGTGTCCTGCGATAAGGTTGGCATTACCACAGACCCATAGACATGGCACTGTATCCTGCCGATTTTAATACCCCATGTGTGACGTGAGTAGACACAGACGCCTGACCCGAGGCCTAAGATCGACCCGATGAAGCTGAGACAAATGAATGATGAACTGAATGAATACTACTACTACTACTAATAATAATAATTGATGGATCGAAGTTGATTTAATAATAGAAACCAGTCGATCAAACAGAGACATGTTTGGTATTTGGTTTGACCTACAAGGCTAATAACAGATATTGGGGTTTAATTGGGGGGGCGGGGGCGTTTTGGGGTTTTGTGCATTTGTAAGTATTAATTCCATATAAACAGAATAGAAATGACTTCCTGTCTCTGGTGAAGCGAGTGCTGAGGCAAAACAACATGTCGATTATTTCACGTGTTATTTTCACCTTTCACTGCCAAAGCTATGAGTGGGTGATTAATTATGGTTAGAAGTGAATATCCTGCATGTTTCTGTCTTTAATTCTATTTCTGTTCCCGGCATACAGTAAGACCTGTCCTTGCTGTTTACTTTTCTGACACTAATGGCAATTTGCATATAATGATATACCCGCGTAAGCTCAATGGAATTTCACTTGACTGCACCAGCAAGTGATGCAACACACCAGGTGTGTGTGTGTGTGTGTGTGTGTGTGTGTGTGTGTGTGTGTGTGTGTGTGTGTGTGTGTGTGTGTGTGTGTGTGTGTGTGTGTGTGGTGTGTGTTTGGAGCTATGTGTGCGTGCCTGTCTCAAACTATGTACAAAACCACAAGCCCTGCTGAACACGAAGGACAAAAATCTTATCACTGTCCCTCGCTTTGAATAACACAAAGCAAAGATAACAAAAATACAATGATGTAATAAAACAGTCCAAAGTAAAAGTGCTTGTGCAAATATATTTTATTATATTATTTTTTATTGTATTGACGTGTATTATTTGCTGACATTCATGTATCTGTGGAAGTTTGTGGGTACCTGATCTTACCATGGGTATGTACTTGAACACATGTCTCTGGCTATAATGAGATCCACTCTTCTGGGAAGATGTTCATTCAGACACAAGGGTGCGAGAGTAAAGGCAAGGTGAGAAAGTGAGGAGGTCTGATCCTCATTCATCCCAATGGTATTCAGTATGGTTGGAGTTCCACTAAAAAAAAAAAAAAACACACTAAAGGCTCCACCCCTAGCCACACCCCTAACCCCATAGCGAATCACCATAAAGGGTGAAAGAATTGATCCAAATTATAAATCAGGTGTTTCTACACTATAGCAGTTCATGTCAAATAGTTCCAATGAGGTCCCATGTTTTGGTCATACCGTGTATGTTGGACAATAATTCGTAAACATTAATATCCATCATTATTTACATTATTAAACCTAATTAATCTGAATCAGTTTATGGCTAAACGATTAAAATAGCAAAACGATACAATAAAAATGTGCCTGCATAAATTAAGGATAAAGGATAAGGTATTTACTTTCAAATATTCCTTTAACTTCATCCATTCATTCATTCATTCATTCATTCATCTTCTACTTCTTTATAGAATTTATTTATCTACAGCCCCCCAACAAAAACCCCCAATATCTGTTATTAGCCTTGTAGGTCAAAAACAAATGTAAAGGTCTGTTTTTATAGGTGGGAAGGTCGGTTCGTCAAACCAAATACCAAACATGTCTCTGTTTGATTTACTGGTTTCTATTATTAAATCAACTTCGATTCATCAATTATTATTTTAATTATTATTATTATTATTCATTCATTCATTCATTCATCTTCTTCTACTAAACCCCCCGCACCATCCAACCGCTTATCCGATCTTCCCTCGGGTCAGGGGAGTTGGGAGTAAGTCTATGTGCCTATCTCAGGCGTCTATGGGTACGGGGGTTAAGGAGGCATTAAGGAGCAGGATACACCCTGGATGGAATGCCAACCACCCATCGCAGGACACACACACACCCACACACACACACACACACACACACACACACACACACATTCATAACTAGGGACAATTTTCCAAGGTGCCAATCAACCTACCGTGCATGTTTTTGGACCGGGGAGGAAACAGGAGAACCCGGAGAAAAACCCCCTGAGGCACGGGGAGAACATGCACAAACTCATGGCTGAGATGGGAATCGAACCCGGACCCTGGCGGTGTGAGGCCCCCCACACTGCTTTTTAATTCATTCATTATTTCATTTAAATGTAATGGTAATTAATGTGCCACATGAACTATACTTTTTTTCTTGAATAATGCGTCATTAGTGAAACATATATTCGAATAAGTTTTTTTAATCTTATATATATATATATATATATATATATATATATATATATATATATATATATATATATATATATATATATTTTATTCTGGTCTGGTTGTGAACACACGTGCGCCTGTATGGATTATTATATGCATTTTTCCCGAAATTTTCTCAGGAGAAACGGAGATTCTTTTTTATTTTCCCTTGTCAGCCGATTTGTGTTTTTTTGTCAAGAGTGATGTTTATTTTGCCTTTCTCTCTCTCTCTCTCTCTCTCTCTCTCACACATACACACACACACACACACACACACACACACTCAGCACCTTCTCCACCAGGCCTTGTTTTGAAATATGGAGTAAAACCTCCCATGTGACCTTAAAAAACAACAAAACACAGTGTTGAGGGAGGGCTGGAACAGGGAGAAATGAAGGCCTGAAAAAAAGAAGAAGAGAGGAGAATGTAAAGAATCATAATCAGAATTTGGGGTTGGGGTTGTGTTTGTGGTCTGTAATGATATTTATCCGGACGCGTTCCTGCACGCGTCTCGCGCCGTCGCGTCGTTGGGAGAGACGTCGCGCCGTGGGTTTTATCCGGACACGTTTTATTGCTCAATACATAAATAAATTCCTGATAAGTGTTGAGTGATCTACGATGCGCCGTGTCGATTGAAATCTAATAAAACTTTACAACATATGTCATGTTGCATGTACAGACATTTTGTTTCTTTTTTATTTCGCATTCAGATTTATGGACGCTGCTGGCTGCGGATCGATAGGCGTCTGTTTCAGGCAATGTCGCAAATGTTAGACTGAGAGAGAGATTTGGTTTTGCTCCAAGAAAGTCAGCGATCAGTGCGGATCAGTGACAGATTTGCGACTAATGTATTTAGTTATTAATTCACTAGCATTACATGACAAGGTAAATATAAGGAAGGATTAAGTTTACAATCATTGCTTCACTCATTGCTTCACTGGATGTTAATATGGACACGTGTGTTTATAAACAACCACAAGGGATAATATTTATTTGGAAAAGGGAAAAACCCAAACTACCGGTTTGCACTGAAATCAAACCTCAACTTCCAGCCAATCACAATCCAGGATTCAAACCTGAAGTTTTAGCCAATCACAATCCATTATTCACACCTGAACGTCCAGCCAATCACAATCCATAATTCAGACCTAAACTTGCAGCCAATCACAATCTATTATTTACACCTGAGCGTCCACCCAATCACAATCCAGCACTCACACCTGGAGTTCCAGCCAATCACAATCCATTATTCACACCTGAACTTTCAGCCAATCACAATCCATTATTCACCCCTGAACTTTCAACCAATCACAATCCATTCTTCAAACCTGAACTTGCAGCCAATCGCAATCTATTAATTACGCCTGAACGTCCAGCCAATCACAATCCATTATTCAAACCTGAACTTGCAGCCAATCACAATCTATTATTTATACCTGAGCGTCTACCCAATCACAATCCAGCACTCACACCTGGAGTTCCAGTCAATCACAATCCATTATTCACACCAGAACTTTCATCCAATCACAATTCATTGTTCACCCCTGAACTGTCAACCAATCACAATCCATTCTTCAAACCCAAACTTGCAGCCATTCACAATCTATTATTTACACCTGAATGTCCAGCCAATCACAATCCAGCACTCACACCTGGATTACAATTACAGACCTGGATTACCAGCCAATTACAATCCATTATTCACATCTAAACTTTCAGCCAATCACAGTCCATTATTCACGCCTGAACTTGCAGCCATTCCCAATCTATTATTTACACCTGAATGTCCAGCCAATCACAATCCAGCATTCACACCTGACCTTCCAGCCAATCACAATCCAGCATTCACACATATATGCCCATCCAATCACAATCCAATATTCACACCCGATGTTCCACCCAATCACAATCCATTATTCACACCTGACCTTCCAGCCAATCACAGTCTGGTTGATAATGACTGATTATTAGTGATATTGTGGATCATGTTGCTATAATGTAGAGTTATACTGTACAATGTGATCACAGGAAGATGTTTATTGTATAACAGAGTTCTGGTCTCCAAGAAGGACAAAGTTTGTCCCGTTTCCTCAATATTTTAAGAAGGTTTTTTCCAACCATCAGTTCCACAAACACTAGACTATTTGAATTGTATAGCCGCTAACTTATTAGCTACGTGGTAGCTTCGATACCTCCTGGTTGATAATGGAGGCAGAAAAAGTGGACGGATGCATGTGCAATATATGAGACTTATATGAGTATATGGTAAATCTTATGTATTATGTATGTAAATCTTCTTGGTGTCTTTTGGGAATTTTTGTTTTTTCCTTTTTTTTTTACAGTACATTCCCGGATTGGATAAAAATCACCTCCGCACTAATCATTCATTCATTCATTCATCTTCTACCGCTATATCGATCTTTCCTCGGGTCACGGGGAGTCTGTGCCTATCTCAGGCGTCTATGGGCATTAAGGCAGGATACACACTGGATGGAATGCCAACCCATCGCAGGACACACACACACACACACACACACACACACACACACACACACACACACACACACACACACACACACATTAGGGAAAATTTTCCAAGGTGCCAATCAACCTACCGTGCATGTTTTTGGACCGGGGAGGAAACCGGAGAACCCGGAGAAAAACCCCCTGAGGCACGGGGAGAACATGCAAACTCCACACACACATGGCTGAGATGGGAATCGAACCCGGACCCTGGCGGTGTGAGGCGAACGTGCTAACCACTAAGCCACCGTGCCTCCGCACTAATCATATGTCACTAAATGTCTTTTATTTGGCCTCCCATCTGAGCTCCGACTTCTCACCGCTCGTCATCATGCCGTGGATCCCATGGATTCGGCTCTTTTTCTAATGGTGAGCTCACAAGTGTGTATTATATATGTGTGTGTGTGTGTTGGTATTTTCCGCAGGTTTTTCAAACAGCCGCAGCTCCCCTGTGTGGCTCGGCAGTGTAACGTTATTACAGAGTGGACTTGTCACATATCCATTACAGTGAGGAGTGAAAATCTTTCTACACATACTCTGAATTGTAAAGACGCTTGTGTTAGAGCACAGAGTCGGCCATGTTACACTCTATATTTACACCCCCATCGTGACCTGGCACCTCACCACATCCTGAATGTTTTGTATGGATATTCTTCATAGCTATAATTACTATAATGTCTATTAGACTCTCTGGCAAAACAGATCACTTTTCATCCTCTCCTGGCTTTGTCCAATCAGATGCTCTTTAGAATATATGCAAACGATCAAACTTCGCAGGCATGCTTCTGTTTATTTCCGTGCAGCAAACATGGTAAAAAGCAAAATAAATCAGTATAATTCAGTTTTCTCAAAGTCAAACATAAGGATGGAAGCGAAATGGGTTGTTTTGGAGACTCGTTCTGGAATGTGACAGGAATCCTAAACCAACCTGGCAGCTATCCCATGCTTCATCACTGTGCAATTCTGACTGGACGTCACCATGAAACAAGTCGATGAGCCAAATCGACAAATACGTCCAAACTCTGTGAGTGTTATTTACAGAGTTTCAACAGTCTAGAACAGAGGTGGGCATACTACGGCCCGCGGGACACATAGGGCCCATTGGTTCTTCCAATCCAGCCCGCCAAAGAACAAAGTGTAACCGCTCAGCCGTGACGGAGTTTGTCCCGCTAGAAAAATGACAGAAAAAACACAGATCAGTGAATGTGGAGGGAGAGGGACAGGGACAGGTACAGGTACAGGGACAGGGACAGGGCAACCCCCCCTGGTCAACAATCAACAACACAGAAAGTGCATACTGTCGCAAAACCCCCCGCTAACAATCTAAGAAATGCCGTGCACTGCCCCCCCCCCAACCCCCCCCCCCCCCCCCCCGCCCCTTCACAATCATAAAAGATGTTGAAAATATGTTCAATTTATATTTGGAACGGCCCTCCGACACATCTCAGGTCTCCCGTGTGGCCCCTAGCCCACCCCGGTCTAGAGTGTTATCTATTGTTGAATATCCTGCCCAGTCACTGCACCTGAATCTCACTGAAATACTATTTATACAGTAAAGGGTTTCCCAAAAAGATGCTACCACTTACATTTACGGCATTTCACAGACGCCCTTATCCAGAGAGACTTACAACCGAGCAATTGAGGGTTAAGGGCCTTGCTCAAGGGCCCACTAGTGGTAGCTTGGTAGTTGTGGAGTTTGAACCTGCGATCTTCTGGTCCAGAGGCACAACACCTTAACCACTAAGCCACCACCTCCCTAGCACTTACGTGATATATTTTAATAACACAATAACAAACACTACCGTGTATAAGCCGAGATGAAGGTAGCGCAAACTACCGCTTCCATCCAAGCTGCTACCTTCCTTCTCTCATTCATTCATTCATCTTCTACCGCTTTATCCGATCTTCCCTCGGGTCACGGGGAGTCTGTGCCTATCTCAGGCGTCTATGGGCATTAAGGCAGGATACACCCTGGATGGAACGCCAACCCATCGCAGGGTACACACACACACACATTCATACACTAGGGACAATTTTCCAAGGTGCCAATCAACCTACCGTGCATGTTTTTGGACCGGGAAAAAAACGGAGAACCCGGAGAAAAAAACCCTGAGGCACGGGGAGGACATGCAAACTCCACACACACATGGCCGAGACGGGAATCGAACCCAGACCCTGGAGGTGTGAGGCGAACGTGCTAACCACTAAACCACCATGCCCCTACCTTCCTTCTCTCTTCCAAAGTAAATCAGATGTCTCTAACAGAAGAAAATGTAACTATGAGTGGTAACATCTTTTTGGACACCCCTGTATCTAACTGCATATTTCATTTTTGCACAACATGTGTTGGCGCTATTATCTACTGTCCCTTGTCTTATTTCTTTGCACTATATGCTTTTCTTTAAATTTAGTTTCTATTTTTATTTATTTATTTATTTTTTGTTTAGAGTGTTTAGTTCTGTGTAACGTTTGCTGTATTTATGTTGTATTATGTTGTGCTGGGGACACGTTGTTTGATTTCACTGTGTATTGCACTGTATATTGTTGTATATATTGTTGTATACTTCGCCCAGCAAAGTATTTCAACTGGCTGGATAACAAAATCCTGACTGCATGTTGTTGCATACTGGTATGTCTCGGAGTGAAATGTGGGATCGGTAAAATATTGACTTATATCAATGACTCATTATAAAAAACAAGTTAGTTTGTTTGATTGTGTTTAAGAACAAGGCTGGAGGATTTCTTGAGTATTAATGGCAACCCGGATGAGTGTCAGGAGACATGAGGAGGGGAACAAACCTGCACTTTGGCACTTCGATTGAAGCCCTTTGGTTCAAGGTTGTGTTTATGGTGAGTTATGGGGTGACGAGCATCAGAAGGCGGCCAAGTATCAGGTGTCCAATCACACACACACACACACACACACACACACACACACACACACACACACACACACTCAAAACACTGTACGGTTTTGCAACTTTCACAAACACCTTAGATGTCACAGCGACCTGGGTGGCAGAGTGCTTAGCATGGTTTTTACACACACACACACACACACACACATACACACACACAGACACACACACACACACACACACACACGCACACACACTCACATGTTTACCATCTAGTGGTCTGGGCCAAACATAACTTTGCAGGCCAAAATACACAGTCTCAAATTTGCATAAAAATATATGATCAAAACGACACACACACACACACACACACACACATATGACAAAACACACACAACACACCACACACACACACACACACACACACACACACACACACACACACACAGTCATTTCACAGGATGTTTGCTGATGCAAATTAGCCGGCACTCAGCGGTGTGTCTGCAGATCATCCAGCTCTGAGAGAAACATGTGTGTTGTGTTTTCTTTCTCCTCCTCTCCTTCCTTCCTTCCTTCCTTCCTTCCTTCCTTCCTTCTTCCCTTCCTTTCCTTATCCTTTTATTTTTACACTTCCAACCCTCCCCCCGTCCCTCTCTCTTTCTCCTGTTCTGACTCAAAGGTACAAAATTAAAATCCTACATTAACACTTCCTCCTTAAAACCACCATGTGTACAGTTAAGCTGAAGTTTGTGGACAACCCATTCCACATGTAGTCTCCATTTGCAGTTATAAGAAGCTCCGCTCTTCCTTTCCATTCGTTTGCGTGGACATTCGCTCAGCTACAAGGGTGTGAGTAAAGTCAGGTTGTGATGTAGGTGTCAGGGTGAGGAGGTCTGGGGTACGGTCAGCGTTCACATTCACTCCCCAGAGCTGTGAAAAGATGTATCACAGGAGAACTTCCAAAGCTGTGTAACGCATATATCTTCATGGAGCTGGCTTTGTGCACAGGGGCAGTGATATGCTAAGACAGGATTGGGGTCTCCTACAAGGAAAGAAGGAAAGAAGAAAAGAGGCAGGCAGAGACGGAGGATGTAAGGAAACAACAAAATAATGTGAAATAGTGCGAGGGAGAAAGTGATGGTTTGAGAGAAATCGACAGACAGAGAGAAAGATATTTGACAGAGAGACCAAGAAAGAGAGATAATGGAGTATGAATAGAGAGATAAACAGACAGAAAGACTGATAGACATTAAGACAGACAGAGAAAGACATACTTACGGACAGAAACACATCATCAAGGCATAATCTATATATATAGATATATATATATATATATATATATATATATATATATATATAATATATATATATATATATATATATATATATATATATATATATATACACCCAATTTGACAAAGATGGACAGAAAGAAAGAGACAAACATTAAGACAGACAGAGAGTGATGCACAGACATATGTACAGACTGACAGACATAAAGACAAAGACCGAATGAAAGAGACAGGAATGGATGTGGACAGATAGATAGATATAAAGACAGTGATGGACATGAAAAACAGACAGATACACAGACAAACAGACAAATGGAGAGCCAAATAAACAGATACCGGGACAGAGGAAAAAGCGGCAGATAGAGTTTTCTCTATCTAGAGAGACAGAGAGAGAGAGAGAGAGAGAGAGAGAGAGAGAGAGAGAGAGAGAGAGAAGCGTAAATGATATAGTGAAAGACGGGCTAATACAAATACAGAAAGAGAGAGACAGATGTACATACTGATTTAAAGACAGATAGAGCGAGACAGACAAAAAAGACAGGAAGAGAGACATGAATACAGAATGAGCGAGACATACAGAAATGGATAGACAGACAAATATAAAGACAGCTGAATATAGACAGATGGACAGAAAGACAGTGATAAAAAAACAGACAGAAAGACAAACTTGTGGACGAAGAGATATTAAAAATGGACAGGGACAAAGAGGCAGACAGAACGAAAGGGACAGAAATATATGTTGTAAAGATCTAATGTTATAAAATGCTAGAAAATGGCCACTACTGAGTCTGTAAATCTCTGATAGTGGAGACTCCTTCCAGGGAGGCTTTTACGGATTTATAAAACCACACAGAATCATTAAAGCATTTACAGGGTTGTACATTAGAACCTTTAATGGTTCCTTCAACTGAAGAACCCTTTCTTCTTTCTCTTCCTCTGTGTAGATGGATTTTGGCGTGTGCGAGGCATCGGGTTGCCTCCGATTTAGCTCTTTGATTCAGCGGCTTTGGAGATTATTCCTTCTTCTTGGAGCGGAAGACAAACAGACCTCCCTGGGTTTGTATGGGAAAGCTCTGTGTGTATGTGTGTGTGTGTGTGTGTGTGTGCCCAACCCGTACCAGCTGTGCATGCGGCACGGACATATGGTCGCCTGTGTTGGGCGTTACGGGTTTCATGCGTGTTTGTGCGGCTGTGTCTGACTCGCCCAAGTACAACACGTGAAGTCATGAAAGTTTATTTATAGAGAGCAGCAGAGACCAGTGGATTAAACACATGACCATTCTCACGAGCCCCCGTGAGACGAGAGGGAGACCCCCGTACGCTTCTCGGAGGGCAATATATTTACGTTCTGTCTCAGGAACCTTCAGCATGATCCTTCTGATCCTGAATAACTTCAGCCATCGTCCTATAGCAATCTTATATATCAGGGGGGAAAAAAAACGTAGCTGGGAGAGAAAATGTGTAGGAAAGCTGGAACTGAAAAATGCTAGCTAGTGGTGTAAATGGGACCATAACCCCACCATCACCAAGCTGCCACTAGTGGGCCCTTGAGCAAGGCCCTTAACCCTCAATTGCTCAGTTGTAAGTCGCTGTGGATAAAGGCGTCTGCCAAATGCTGCAAATGTAAATGTAAATGTAGGAAAGTAAAATGGTGGCTAGGACAGGAACATAGTAGATATTCATTCATTCATCTTCTACCGCTTTATCCGATCTTCCCTCGGGTCACGGGGAGTCTGTGTCTATCTCAGGCGTCTATGGGCATTAAGGCAGGATACACCCTGGATGGAATGCCAACCCATCACAGGACACACACACACACATTCATTCATACACTAGGGACAATTTTCCAAGGTGCCAATCAACCTACAGTGCATGTCTTTGGACCGGGGGAGGAAACCGGAGAACCCAGAGAAAAACCCCCTTGCAAACTCATGCAAACTCCACACGCACATGGCCGAGACGGGACTCGAACCCGGACCCTGGCGGTGTGAGGCGAACATGCTAACCACTAAGCCACCGTGCCCCCCATAGTAGATATAAAACATGCAATATGGTGGCTAGGAATAAAAAGGTTACAAAGGATTAAATGGTAGATAAAAAAGAGGAGTGTTAGGAGTGTTGTGGCTATAAGTCAAAAAATGATAGCTAGGACCGACACATGGAAGTTAGGAGAGCAAAACTTTAGCTAGCATTGGAAAAAAGCTAGCTGAAAGAAAGAAAAGATGATACCTAGAACTTGGAGCTACAATGGAAAAGGTGAAGGCTAGAAGAGAAAAATTATATCTAGGGGAGAAAAACGTCGATTCCCGTCTCGGCCATGTGTGTGTGGAGTTTGCATGTTCTCCCCGTGCCTCAGGGGGTTTTTCTCCGGTTTCTCCAGTTTCCCCCCACGGTCCAAAAACATGCACAGTAGGTTGATTGGCACCTTGGAAAAGTGTGTGTGAATGTGGTGTGTCCTGCGATAGGTTGGTATTCCATCCAGGGTGTATCCTGCCTTAATGCCCATAGACGCCAGAGATAGACACAGACTCCACGTGACCCGAGGGAAGATCGGATATAGTGATAGAAGATAGAAAGATGCAGGATGTGACAGCCAGCTTTGCCTTCTTTCACAGTGCCCTAACACACCAAATATAGGTTGGCACACCTTCTATATTTCCAGTATGATGGTTGAACTTTCAAAGCTTGGAGATACCTGCTGAAGGTCAGATGTCACAGGAGATTTTGGAGTTGGTGAGAGAAAAAGTTACCTCTGGGTGTCTCCAAGGAAAATCCTGGGAGAGCCAGCAGTGGACACAACAGTGCCCTCTTCAGAGGTGTCTTTGACCCATACATGTTCACCCTGTGGTAGGAGTCTTTGAATGATACTTGGAAACTTGTGTTCGGAACTCTGCAGGACTGTAAACCTTGGATTGCTCTGTAATCCATAAGTGCGGGATAGGAGTCATGACTTTTTCCATGAGGATACCCAAATACCCAGTCCCATGCAAAGACCCTGAACCCTCTGAAGCAAACTCTGGCCCGTTGTCCGAATGTACCACTTCGGGGAAGTGACGTGCAAAGACGGACGGAAGTCTCCAATTACAGCTTCTGTTGTTGTTGCTTTGGAAACCTCTAAAAACCTTGAAAAGTAGTCCACAATAAGAAAGTAGTTGTCCTTTTGGACCAAATCGATTCCCACTGTAGACAAGTTTACTCTCTACCAAGCACACGTGTCACAGTTTTCAATCATCTTTGCTAAGACCTGGTCATCGAGCTGACTGCTTCGCTCTGTCGCTGCACTTTATTATGCCAAGATGCTCCTCATGCAGTTTTTTTTGCCAGATCCGGAATAACAATTCCGATGCCATTCAATAAGAGGCCACTTTGCACAGTGTGGCACCTCGGAGAATGCCACATAAGGCTGGACAGTTTTATCAGCAGAGAACTTATCAATCCACTCTTCCACACAGTACTTCTGTAGCTGCTGGTGTATAGAAACTTCGTCTTGGTGCTCTTGGATCTCTTTCCTTTCTGTAGCTGGAAGGCTTGCCATGACAGAGACTGCATACGGATGTATTGTTTTCTTCGCAAAGCCGTTCTTCTGTACTGTTTATGGGAGCTCTAGACAACACATCTGCTGTTGCAATGTTTTTGCCAGCCACATGTGATGTGGTGTATGAAAAGCTCATACGAAGGCACTGAATGCATGGAAGGGAGTTCCAGCAAAGGAACCAGAGGTTTGTGATCACTGTGGAAACCTTTCCTAATGAGAAACTCTAATTAGCCGCCCATTAGCGTTGGCCGCCCATGTGGAGGTCAACGTCTCCTTCTCTATTTTGTCTATTTCACTGCTCTGTGCTACTAAGAGGTTTCCATATGTTGTCTGCTTGCTTCAGGAGGAGAACAGCACCTAATCCAGATGAAGAGGCATCTCTTGTATCGCTTCGTATAATGC
Source organism: Kryptopterus vitreolus (assembly GCA_030449085.1). Lineage (NCBI taxonomy): Eukaryota > Metazoa > Chordata > Actinopteri > Siluriformes > Siluridae > Kryptopterus > Kryptopterus vitreolus. The sequence continues at coordinate 3,274,562 of JACRUU010000019.1, read as the reverse complement.
CAAACCTGGAGTTGTTGTCAGTTCCTCTTTGGTTTTCTCGAACGACCTCTTTCTGATGTGAACCCCACACCATTCCTCCCCCCAAAAAAACCCTTACTTTACTGACATTACATAGCTGTATCATTGCTTTAACTGGTACCAACTTATCTGGCCCTGCACTCACCCCTGATACCTCAACAATCTGTCCACGGAACTGTTACATGAGTCCTGAAGTCTTGAGAGCACCCTTTGCAGTGTCTCATCATATTTGTTCTGTGACGACCCCCAGACAAGCACATCATCTATTTGACAAACACCTTCCAGTCCCTCAAGAATTCTGGACATGCTCTTTTGGATGTGCTCTGCTGCAGAAGAGATTCCAAGGCATTGATGGTTATAACAATATCGACCAAATGAGGTTGGTGGTCAGCAAAGGTGATTTCTTTCGAAAGTGGAATCTGTCCTAATTTGCTTTCTACTTGTGGGAGAGGATGTTTTTCTTTCATAAGCGATCTGTTCAATTCTGTGAGATCTGTGCAAATTCTCACTTTACCTGTACTGTGCAGCACGACAACCATGGGAGAACACCATTCTATTGGCTTTTCCCCCCTTTGCAAGCGAGGGGAGGTAAATGCATCTTGGAGTTGAGAGAGAAAGCTTTCTGCCATCTGACTTCCTTTTCCACACTTTCTTTGAAGGTTTAGCTCATCAGGACTACCAACTAGTTACTGCTGGTCTGCCCAATAAAGGCATGAACAACCCATCCACAACATAAATGTCCTGTACATGGGCAAAAACTATGGACAATGGGCCACATCCGGCCCGCCGAATATCGGTACAGAATTGTCCCACAGCAATTTAGTGAAGAGCATGTAAAGCTCAGAATCCCGCTACCCCGGAAATGATTCGAGACCACCCCCCTGTTCTTTACTACTTCTTAGTCACTTGCCTCTTGAGGCCTTAAATGCAGGGAGCTTCGTATATCTTTGGCTTCCTCCCCATTGTGTAGATCAAGGCATTCACTTGATTTTCACCATATACATTTCAGTCATCTGCTGTCTGAAATGCCAGGAAATGTGAGGAACATCCACAGAACATCTCAATCATCTCAGTCATTGCTCTCATGGTACAGTCTTTTATCATTGAAGGTCTGGTCTGGTTCTATGTAGAACCCCATCCATATTGACCTCAAAAGTACAGACGGTCCCTCCTCTACGAACGTGCTACGTTCCGTAGTATGAATTTGTTCGTAAGTTGTTCGATAATAATTATGTCTGTAAGATATTTTCTGGCGGAGAGATTTAAAATGACGGTCCTGCGCTAACTGGTCTCGCTGACCTTTCCGATTCTGACGGCACGAATGGAACTGAAACGAAATCGAATCCAACTTCGTTAGCTCACTTACGATTATATTGTTCACCAGTCATACTTTTGGCACCTTCTTTTTGTCGTTTTGTAGGTACAACACTAACCATAGTACCATAAAGCACAGTATATTGGTTCCCACACATACGATTTACATTATATTGTTACTATATAGAACCTAATACTACAGATAGAATGGGAAAATAGTAACTAAGAAAGACAGAAAGGTAGAGGAAAAAGGGACGGAGGAGAAGAAAAAAAAAACGATAGCTAGAACTGGCAATTAATGCACGCTTTATTTTTGTGCTAATTTGGTTTTAAGCTCGTTTGGAAAACCTCAGCATGAAGGTCATCGACTCAAGTGACCTTCTGCTGCTCCTTTTCATGTCTCCACTGTGAGTCAATAGAGTTCTTTAATAAAGTCTCGGGGTGTGTGGTGGTACAGTAGAGGAAGCAGAAGCTCAGGGGGGGATTAGGAAGAGGGGAGATGTTGACCCACAGAAGCAGGAGGCACTCTGAGGAGGAAACTACCCCTGAGGGTGTGTATGGACGGATGGATGGATGGATGGAAGATTGAAAGAAAGAGAGGAGAAAGCTTTGCAGACTGATGACTTTGTGAGGGGTCAGGCGCAGGACAGCGTTTGTAGAAACGCTTGGGAAAATGAAAACAAATTGACACCGAGGTTATTAGGTGAGGAAAAATGGTACATGGAAGTAGAAACTGAAGTGATAACTTGAACAGAACAATGGTAGCATGAATTAAAAAAAAGGAAGAGAAAAATGGAAGATAAAGGAGATTTTTGGAACAGACTTGCTGTTGATTTCTTTGCCTGCACAGGTGTGTGTTTATGTATGTGTGTACATGCTACGCAGCCTGAAGGGATACATTCCTTCCGTGTAACCCAGTGTCTATCCTACGTTCTCCGCTTCTTCTTCAGTTTAATTGCACACCCTTCCATAGGAGTATTTCTTTGTTCAAATCATCCCGATCGTTCATCAGAATCAAATTAAAGTCTAAAGCATCGTCCAAGTATTCGAAATAATCCAATCCAAGCGTTCAAATCATGTCCAATTTAACACCTCGGCGATCTAAATCATCGTTAATCATCTCGGTCTTCCAAATGAACTCATCGCAGAAATAATCCACATCACCACATCACTCATCATCTCCGACTAAAACTCATTTCAACTCATTGTCCATTCCTCTCATGGTACAGTCTTTTCTCGTTGAAGGTCCGGGAGAACATTTCATTGGTTCTATGTAGAACCCCATCCATAGACCTCAATAGTACAGACGGTCCCTACTCTACGAACATGCTACGTTCCAAAGTATGAATATGTTCGTAAGCTGTTCATAATAATTATGTCTGTAAGATAACAGGTAGAGGGGCACGGTGGCTTAGTGGTTAGCACGTTCGCCTCACACCGCCAGGATCCAGGTGGGGTTTTTCTCCGGGTTCTCCGGTTTCCTCCCGGTCCAAAAACATGCACGGTAGGTTGATTGGCACCTTGGAAAATTGTCCCTAGTGTATGAAAGTGTGTGTGTATGTGAGTGTGTGTGTGACGGGTTGGCATTCCATCCAGTGTGTATCCTGCCTTAATACCCATAGACGCCTGAGATAGGCACAGACTCCCCGTGACCCGAGGGAAGATCGGATAAAGCGGTAGAAGATGAATAAATGAATGTGTGTAGAACCTTTAAGGAGTGACTAATGCATTGAGACTTTTAAAGGTGAAGGTACACACTTGGAATCGATAAGAGTTCAAGAAAGAGGAGTACGCCACGTCCACACTGACGTAGATGCAGCCTCCATCCTCACTTTTGCTGAGTGTTTGGAAGTAAGAAGTGCCCCCTCTACTGGTTGCCATGTTTCTGTGGAACCCCTCAGTACTCTTCAGGGTCATATCACTCTTCCCCCAGTCAGTGGGTGGTCGTCTACTCTCTCTCTCTCTCTCTCTCTCTCTCTCTCTCTGTCTATCAGCTGTGTGTCTGCTGTATACATGCAGTAAGGTATAATTCCTATGAAAGAGTTCTGGCGTGTGTGTGTGTGTGTGTGTGTGTGTGTGTGTGTATGGGGGTGCCTCAGTGCCTGTGGCGTTTGGTCAAGCCTGCTGTGTAATGTGCTTCCTCTTTTTCACTTACACATTCCTATAGTTCATAACACACACACACACACACACACACACACACACACACACACACACACACACACATAGCTTTTTCTACTGATGTTAGAACTGTCGCTAAGTTCCACCTCTTTCTCTCTCTCTCTCTCTCTCTCTCTCTCTCTCTCTTTCTGGCTCAGTGATTTATTCGCACCAGTGTTTTCTCAGGCCCACATGGTCCTGGAGTTTGCACTAAAGCAGCTCAAGCAGAACCGATGTCATTCAAACCCCAGTGAAATAAATGACCCTGTAAATTTCCCCCAATAATGAGAGAGGCAGTGATGAGGAATGTGTGTGTGTGTGTGTATGTGAGAGAGAGAGAAACTAGTGTTCAGCTACAACATGCTATCACTCTCTCTCTCTCTCTCTCTCTCTCCCTCTCTCTCTCTCCCTCTTTCTTTGTGCTGAATGGGACCTGAGGGAGGTGTTAGCGTGGCCCACCCAGACTCGCCGCTCGGTGGGAGCCACTAATCTTCAATGCTCTGTCCTGATAAACTCCATTTTCTGTCTTCCACACTGATCATTTCTGCATTCTCTCACTCTCTCTCTCTCTCTCCATCCCTCTCTCTCTCTCTCTCTCTCTCTTTTTCTTCATGCTCTACAGCTCAGGTGTTTTTCCTCATGGTTTCTTCATGCCTCGCTTTCCATTTACACCAGTGAAAACCTTGGAGGCGGATTGGGATCCTAGCTAACCGTTTTATTGCGCGGCGGTGTACAAAGCTTATGGCTAACAAACAATGAACACGCTAGCAACAGACAAAAAGAAACGAGTGTGTCGAATTTCTCTGTGAAAAGCGAGGGATTCACAATAATACATATAAATTAGGGCTGTCAAAGTTAATGCATTAATAACGTGCACTCATTTGAATAACGCGCAATGAACGCAGTTAAGAACAAATGAATAAATTACCTTCAGTGCGTGGTCTTAACAGATAGCTACGCGCTATATTGCTGCATACACCGTATGTAACCTCAACATAGTTTATATGGAAAGCAACTAAAACTGGAACAAAGTTCTTAAAGGAGCCACGTACCATATTTAACAGTTTAAACAACCAGTAAAAAAAAAAAAGAATAATAAGCAATGCATTAATTAACAAGAAGATAATATTAAAAGAATAATATTCAGAGTAAAATAAATATTGAATAATCAATTATTTTATAAAAGTGAGAGATTTTGAGTGAAATGTATAGAATTATACAATAATCATGAATATACAGTTAGAGTGTTAGAAACATAAAAAGTGCTGATTTATGGTAGATGCGATTAATGTGCTATTAATAAGGAGTTAAGTCGAGGCAATTCATCGAAATTAAATGTGTGAATCGATTGATAGTATAAATGTATAAAATGTATGTTATCTTTTATTTTTTACAAGACTGGCTACATATAAATATTAAAGTATGAATATATACAATGTATGAAAATGTCATTTTCTTTTCCTTGTTGTCTGATTTGCTAATGCTAATGCGGAGATTTATTAATGCTAATAGGGAGGTGTTGGCTTAGTGGTTAAGGTGTTGGACTCTGGACCAGAAGATCGCAGGTTCAAACCCCACCACCACCGAGCTGCTACTAGTGGGCCCTTGAGAAAGGCCCTTAACCCTCAATTGCTCAGTTGTAAGTCGCTCTGGATAAGGGCGTCTCACAAATGTAAATGTAAATGTAAATGAGACAAAGTAAACACTGTGTAGGAGGGGTTTCTAAATATATAAATGGATAAAACCTATGAAATGTAGTTTTTTTTAGTCAGTCATTGTTTTTTTAGTCATTCATTCATTCATTCATTCATTCATTCATTCATCTTCTACCGCTTTATCTGATCTTCCCTCGGGTCACGGGGAGTCTGTGCCTATCTCAGGCGTCTATGGGCATTAAGGCAGGATACCCCCTGGATGGAACGCCAACCCATCACAGGACACACACACACACACACACACACACATTACACACATTCATAACACTAGGGACAATTTTCCAAGGTGCCAATCAACCTACCGTGCATGTTTTTGGACAGGCCGGGAGGAGGGAAACCGGAGAACCCGGAGAAAAACCCCCTGAGGCACGGGGAGAAGATGCACAAACTCCACAAACACATGGCCGAGACGGGAATCGAACCCGGACCCTGGCGGTGTGAGGCGAACGTGCTAACCACTTAGCCACCGTGCCCCCTTAAGTCAGTCATTGTCAGTATAAATAAATATAAATGTAAAAAATCCCGTCTTTTAGGGCGATACATTTTCTCTGGATCGCCGCCCCGGCGGGATTCCGCTGGCCCTCGGCCTGTTCCTGTCGAGCACAGTGTGTATAATCTGATTTATTGTCGTCGCCGCGATCCGCTACGGTTTCGGCGTGGAATCGAGCAGCGCTTCTCCATTCTGCTGTGAAAGAGTAGCAGATCCAGATGTCTATTTCCACTTTGCAGGGGACGTGTGACGGCTGGGATCCGTTGAAGTCTGAGAGACGCCGTGAACGCGATGCAGAGACCAATCATCCCCTCACGGCAGCAGCGGACATAAATCATCTCCGCTAGCAAGCCTGCTGTCAGACAGAATCTGTTGGAATTATACATAGAGCGCGAGCTGATCTTATAGGAA
>JACRUU010000019.1:3240954-3255954 GCA_030449085.1 Kryptopterus vitreolus | reverse complement strand
TAACATTTTCTGTTAATTATACAAACAAAATACTAATGATTCTAAATAAATAAATCAAACAGAATAAATAAATAAACAAAACTGAGTATAATATTAATATTGTTATTATACAAAACACTAACATTTTCTGTTAATTATACAACAAAATACTAATGATTCTAAATAAATAAATAAACAGAATAAATAAATAAACAAAACTGAGTATAATATTAATATTGTTATTATACAAAACAATAACTTTTCTGTTAATTATACAAAAAATATGTATTATTCTAAATAAATAAATAAACAAATAAACGAATAAATAAATAAACTAAACTGAGTATAATATTAATATTGTTATTATACAAAACACTAACATTTTCTGTTAATTATACAACAAAATACTAATGATTCTAAATAAATAAATAAATAAATAAACAAATAAATAAACAAACAGTAAAATAATAAAACCAAAACTGAATAAACAGAAAATAAATAAACAAACTGAGTATAATAATAATATTGTTATTATACAAAACACTAACATTTTCTGTTAATTATACAAAAAATACTATGATTCTAAATAAATAAATAAACAGAATAAATAAATAAACTAAACTGAGTATAATATTAATATTGTTATTATACAAAACAATAAAATGTTCTGTTTATTATACAACAAAATACTAATGATTCTAAATAAATAAATAAACAGAATAAATAAATAAACTAAATAAATAAACAAAACTGAGTATAATATTAATATTGTTATTATACAAAACAATAACTTTTCTGTTATTTAATTATACAAAAAATATGTATTATTTCTAAATAAATAAATAAACAAAATAAACGAATAAAATAAAATAAACGATTAAATAAATAAACTGAGTATAATATTAATATTGTTATTATACAAAACGATAACATTTTCTGTTAATTATACAAAAAAATACTTATGATGCTAAAAAGAAATGAATAAATAAAAAAAACAGAATAAATAAATAAACCAAACCCAGGTTTTTTTTTTATACAAAACAATACCATTTTCTGTTAATTATATAAAAAAGTACTTATGATTCTTAAATAAATAAATAAATAAACAAAAAAACTGAATAAATAAATAAGCAAAACGGAGTATACCCAGGTTCCAGTGTATATTAATCGTGATTAAAAATTATATATTAAATATCCCTTGATAGTAATATATATAATATATATATATATATATATATATATATATTATATATTATATATATATATATATAATATATATTATATATTTAATATTATTATTAATTTTTATATTTAATCATGATTAATTGCATGATTACCTTGAGTTAAAGGATCGACAACCTTTTTTTGAGACCGAATATGAACACAATCCAGACAACAAAGAAAAAGAATAATGTAGGTGATGTAATAACTTTTAACTCTTCTGGAAAGATGTCCTACTAAGTGTGCCAATAGTGTTCAGTATTGCTTAGAGCTCTATAGCAGGGGATGTTCCAAAAACCCATATGGAGTAGATCTCTATAGGGCTCGATTTATGCCACAGTGATATTGCCATGCTGGATCGTCATGTTTTTAGTTCTCCAAGATAATCGCAGCCAACCGCAGCCAATCGAGTGCGTTGAGACGTTTAATATATATATATATATATATATATATATATATATATATAGTGATTACATATATATATTAGAGGCCCACAGGGGTGGTGGTTTAGTGGTTAGCACGTTCACCTCACACCTCCAGGGTCCGGGTCGGGGGGTCGATTCCCGTCTCGGCCATGTGTGTGTGGAGTTTGTGCATGTTCTCCCCCGTGCCTCAGGGGGTTTTTTCTCTGGGGTTCTCCGGTTTCCTCCCCTGGTCCAAAAACATGCATGGTAGGTTGATTGGCACCTTGGAAAATTGTCCCTAGTGTATGAATGTGTGTGTGTGTGTGTCCTGCGATGGGTTGGCATTCCATATATATATATATATATATATATATATATATGCACATACACACACTATTAAATGGAACAACGTTTAAAAGGAACAAAGATCTGACACGGATTCCTGCGTAACGGCACAAAAGTAAACTTTGCGCAGGATTACGGGTGACAAATCTGCCTGCAGTGTACTCAGCTAATCTGCAAACATCGCCTCATTTATCATTTTCGCACGCAGTGAATCCAACAAATCCGTATTAGAAATTCAGTCGTGCATATCCAGACTCCGGAGCAAAAACGTGAGTCACGGTTTAGAATTAGACAGAGACAAAGCCACACATGCGCACACACCACACACACACACACACACACACACACACACACACACACACACACACACACACTGTCAACATAAACGTGACAAAATAGTGTGCTGTGATATGATTGTGCTGAATGGAGCATAATGTTGACGGATTAAAATCAACCATCGTCAAGATACAAAACTATTTCCTTGGGCGATTGTGGGATGAGATGTTTTGACTCTTGAAAGTGGTATATATATAACCCTACAAATCCATAAACCTTAGTGTTACAGTGTGATATGTTTAGTGCTTCGGGGCGTACAGATGTTCAAAAAAAAAAAAAAAAAAAAAAAAATATATATATATATAGTGTGTGTGTGTGTGTGTGCCCTGGGTGGGTGTGGTATGAAAGTGGTGTGTGTGTGGGTGTGTGTGTGCCCTGCGATGGGTTGGCATTCCATCCAGGGTGTATCCTGCCTTAATGCCCATAGACGCCTGAGATAGGCACAGGCTCCCCGTGACCCGAGGGAAGATTGGATATAGCGGTAGAAGATGAATGAATGAATATATATATATTATATATATATATATATATATATATATATATATATATATATATATATATATATATATATATATTTGAAGTGAAAAGATCTGACTCTTGCTGGCTCATTGAACTGAATTGAACTCACTGCTGTTTGGAGTTATGTATAATTATAACACGGAATGAACGAATGAGAGCTGCGATGCTCGTTTAATATTAGTGATAGTGTGTAGTGTTAATAGTGTTTAATATTAACAATAGTACCATTGTTATCCTAACAATCCTAACCTTTCCTAACCTTTTCTTTTTATTCTCTTTTATATCTCACTGTCCAGTCAACTGTCTATGCTTGTGTTTACTTAAGTTTGTATTTACCCTTCATGAATAAATCTTATCCTTAGATCGAGACCTAAAGCACTACTTGTACGTCGCTCTTTATAAGGGCGTCTGCTATATACTGCAAATGTAAATGTAAATAGTGCCATAGTGTGTAAATGCTCGAAAGCAAAATAAAACCCTACTCAGTAAAATAAGTAATAGATGATGAATCTAATGAACTGAGAACGACTCGTCTGAATCAACGAGCATTTTAACACCAAATATTGCTGCAGAAACCATCGATATTAGAAATGCAGTATAACATTGTTATTAATTTAACAAATACATCATCTCTAGCATTGATATTTACCTTTTTTTTCCACCTCATTTTTTGACTTTTTCTATGCACTATAGTTTAACTGGAGCTTATTCTACAGGATAGAAAACGCTTCCTGAAAATTCTATTAATTTAGCAACTTTTCATAACCCCAAAAACCTTTTTATCGTAAACATTCATTCATTCATTCATTCATTCTTCTACCGCTTTATCCGATCTTCCCTCGGGTCACGGGGAGTCTGTGTCTATCTCAGGCGTCTATGGGCGTTAAGGCAGGATACACCCTGGATGGAATGCCAACCCATCGCATGACACACACACACATTCACACACTAGGGACAATTTTCCAAGGTGCCAATCAACCTACCGTGCATGTTTTTGGACCGGGGAGAAAACCGGAGAACCCGGAGAAAAAACCCCTGAGGCATTTGGAGAACATGAAAACTCCACACACACACATGGCCGAGACGGGAATCGAACCCGGACCCTGAAGGTGTGAGGCGAACGTGCTAACCACTAAGCCGCCGTGCCCCCCTTTATGGTAAACATCTCTGCAATGCGCACGTGCGCAGTTTGCTACAGACGTGGTTCGCAACCTCTGACTAACAAGCTCTCAAAGTACTCGGAAAATCCCGACGTCGACGCTAGATAGTCGTGGGCGCGAAATCCGATGCCGCAGCTTCCGTGGCGCTTTGCATTGTTGATCCTGAAGGACTAAAGGCAGAATCACACGATGCGGGCGGAGAAATCTGATTGGATACAAACTCTTCCCTGATCATACACTCACGGAAGATGCGCAGAGACTGGAGAGATTGGAATATTAGGAATAATTTGAGACCTAATCACGGGAAAGAACTAATGTAAACTCCCGTGAGTCGGGAAGACCGTCAGAGAAAGGCTTTCCTGGCCCCATTGGCTCTCCATATAATGCAAAGTGAGTTTAATATGTATTTGTTCACAATGATTTCATGTTTGTGGTGTTGATTTTCTGACTAAAGTGATGAAAAATGGAGACCTTTTTTCATGTAATCGAGGGTTGTGTGTTGTGTGTGTGTGTGTGTGTGTGTGTGTGTGTGTGAAAACACCCGTTCATTGGCTCATGTCCAAACTAGAGCTGCGAGTGAATAATGTACGGCCCTCTGGCCTTTTTTTCTGCTGCGAGCAAGCAATTTGAAAGCGAGGCAGACGGAAGGGATTACACACCGCCTCAGAACCTTCCAGCTTCTTGTCAACTTGTAAAAAAAAAAAAAAAAAAAAAAAAAGGTGGGAGGGACGCTAATTGTAAGGGTTAAAAAAAAAAGAGAGAGAGAGAAAAAAGGAAGGTACGCCTGGAGGAAGGAAAGTGGATGGGATCAGGGGCGGTGTTTTTATACCCACATGACAAATTGCAGGTATCTGCTGACTGGAGTCGAATTCACGCCTGACGTCGAGCCAAATCCTAGACAGAGAAACGCACGCATTTCCACCCCCCCCACCCCTTCACCCCCCCAATGCCACCCAACGACACCCCCCGCCCCTCCAGACCTTCCACACACGATGCCCACTTTTATGTTTTCCGGTCCCACGTAAGACTCCCGAGACCCACCAGAGAGCCTGATGATAAACGATCTCGCTCTTTTGCAAACACTCACTAAAAATAACACGTTTTTTTTTCCCCCCGTCCTCTGTAACATTCCTGCATGCGAATCAAATAAATCACCACATTTCTACCAGTTACCACATGAGTCTTTGGTTCGCGGTGTTTACCGTACCCTTGGTTACGCGCATGTGTGCGCGATGACATCACTAAGAGCCCAGCAGAGCTCCCACATTCATCACGACTTGGCTGGTAATCCACCGTGGCTACGTTTTTCCTCATGACAATTCTTTTCCCTCTTTTTTTTTTTTGGAGGCAGCTGCGCCGGGCAGGGACGCTCGGGTTCGGGCTAATCAAATGCCGAGAAAGGTTCGGGGGGGAGGGGGGATCTGTGCATCCATGCATGTGTTCATTCATATGGTTAACGAGCAGTGAGGTGTTCATCTAAATGGTTGTAATCAACGATGAACGAACGCCATAAAGCATACTGCAAATGATTCACACTCACCCCACTGCTGCGCTCGCACCACCGACTTCCTGTAGCTGCTCTCACGCGTCACATTCAAAAACATTGACGCTCGCCTATAAATGCCAAACATGGATCTTCACCTCCATACCTCCTCATCACCTCCCGTAGCGCACCATCGCTGCCCGAGAGCGTCTCGCACTGCTCGCCTGCTTCCACCTTCTCTCAGGGGAAGAGCTAAAGATCAGCTCAAGGCTCTTCTTCTCTGTTCAGACACCGCAGTGGAGGAATGAACTTTCCCTGGACGTCCCAACAACAAACAACTGCATCTTCAAAACCACGACTGAAGACCCCTGATCTCTTCCAACAACATCCCATAATAACACGCCTTCCTTGTCACTGTCCAGGAATCCATAAAAAACCCGTTCTTATAACGAGACCTAGGGGGCACGGTGGCTTAGTGGTTAGCACGTTCGCCTCACACCACCAGGGTCCGGGTTCGATTCCCGTCTCGGTCATGTGTGTGTGGAGTTTGTGCATGTTCTCCCCGTGCCTCAGGGGTTTTTTTCTCCGGGTTCTCCGGTTTCCTCCCCGGGTCCAAAAACACACGGTTTTGTTGATTGGCACCTTGGAAAATTGTCCCTAGTGTATGAATGTGTGTGTGTGTGTGTGTGTGTGTGCCCTGCGATGGGTCGGCATTCCATCCAGGGTGTATCCTGCCTTAATGCCCATAGACGCCTGAGATAGGCCCAGGCTCCCCGCGACCCGAGGGAAGATCGGATAAAGCGGTAGAAAATGAATGAATGAATGAATAACGAGACCTAAAGCACTATTTGTACGTCGCTCTGGATAAGGGCGTCTGCTAAACGCTGTAAATATAAATGTAAAGCAAGAAACCCAATCAACGCGATTCTCCTTTCACTGGAGCCGCATCGGCACCGCCCACACTCCGGAGCATCCATGTTTACCTCATAAAATGACCCCGTGCATTTTTGTTTATATGTTCCCATGCAGTACAGTTTTCCTGGGGATTTGACTCGTACGCAAATTGTGCGTTTGTGTGCAGAACTTACACAAAAATACAAAATGCACTTTTTACAGAACAGTGAATCTTTGCATGTCCCAAAGATATTAGGCAGCAAGATGATACCTCGGCCCCTGCAGCACAGAGCACTAAGGGCCTTGCTCAAGGGCCAAAAAAGTGATAGTTTGAGGCTCAGTAACCCAGAGCATTAAACACTAATGATATACTAGAGATACCATCACACACACACACACACAGACACACACACACACACACACCACACACACACGTATCTGAGACCAAATCCTCTAACTACTACATGCAGTGGGTTGTGATATTGAGAAATATTGTGTATTATTGGATTATTTATTCAATTATTATTAGTATTCATTCATCTTCTATCACTCTATCCGATCTTCCCTCGGGTCACGGGGAGTCTGTGCCTATCTCAGGCGTCTATGGGCATTAAGGCAGGATACACCCTGGATGGAATACCAACCCATCACAGGACACACACACACACATTCACATTCATACACTAGGGACAATTTCCCAAGGTGCCAATCAACCTACCGTGCATGTTTTTGGACTGGGGGAGGAAACCGGAGAACCCGGAGAAAAACCCCCTGAGGCACGGGGAGAACATGCAAACTCCACACACACATGGTAAAGACGGGAATCGAACCCGGATGGGAGCCACCATGCCCCAATATTATTAGTGTTATTAATCGAATACTATTCATTGGAGTATAAATTCACGTTTTTAAATAATCCAATTATTACAATTGAAGTATTATAAAAAGGATTATTGACTTGTTGAACATAAGGACACTTCAGAATGCCCAGGAGAGGGCATACAGCGGCAGCGTGTCCTGAAGTGTTTTCTTTTATTGCTCTTATACCGTATCAGTGTGCCATTGTAGAGGATCACAGTGCTGACATTAAAACCACAGCAGCTGGTGTTCAACTGAAGACGGTGGAGATAAAGATCCTCGCCGAAGCCGCATTCCAATCCTCTGGCACGCAGAGGAAAATACGGCCTGGCGCGGAAGCAAATCTATCTCGCTAGTTGGGATTCATGGAAGTTTGTAAAAGAAATACATATGGATGGCAGAGTTGAGTGTCGAAGGTCATGGTCTAATGGTGCTGGGCTACTGATTGGGGGTTTGAGCTGCGGTGTTGCCAAGCTGCCATTCTTGGGTCCTTGAGCAAGGCCCTTAACCCTCTGTGCTCCAGGGGGCGCTGTATCATATCTGTTCGATTCCCGCCTCGGCCATGTGTGTGTGGAGTTTGTGCATGTGTCTCCCCGTTCTCCCCGTGCCTCAGGGGTTTTTTTTCTTCCGGGTTCTCCGGTTTCCTCCCCCGGTCCAAAAACATGCACGGTAGGTTGATTGGCACCTTGGAAAATTTGTCCCTAGTGTATGAATGTGTGTGTGTGTGTGTGTGTGTGTCCTGTGATGGGTTGGCATTCCATCCAGGGTGTATCCTGCCTTAATGCCCATAGACGCCTGAGATAGACACAGACTCCCCGTGACCCGAGGGAAGATCGGATAAAGCGGTAGAAGATGAATGAATGAACGAATGAAGGCGGGAAAAGGTCCGATAGTTCATTCCTTGAATGCTGCAGTTTGACGAGATGCGGCCATCTTGCTTTGCGTGTTAGCATTTTGTGACAGGACAGAGCTAACGTGTGCTAACTAACTAATGCAGAAAATGGTACAAAAAACAAAATCATTATTCTTAACAAGCAGAACAAACCCGAGACTGCGAAAGTCATTAATAGCAACTTAGTCGCAAACCTGTCATCTGTGTGTGTGTGTGTGTGTGTGTGTGTGTGTGTGTGTGTGCGATATCGATAATCGTCTTCTTAATTCTCCTTCCAGAGAAATTGGAAACGCCATGTCATGTGTGTTTTTTTTTTTTTTTACTTCTGCTTGAACTGATAAAGATCAGCGAAGAGTGGAGTGTGAATTCTTGGAGGCGTTGTTGTAAGCGAACTCTGAGATTAGCGTAGCGCCACTTTAATTCCGAAGCAGGCTCAATAACACACAGGCGTAGCCTGAGGCTGCAGTCAGGCTGAGCTTCTCACATGTTGGATGGAGGGGGGGGGGGGGGGGGTGGGGGGGGGGGGGGGGGGGGGGGGGGGGGGGGGCGGGGGGGGGGGGGGGGGGAGGGGGGGGGGGGGGGGGGGGGGGGGGGGGGGGGGTGTTAATTTGTTGGTCCAGGAAACATTAGAGCGAAAGTGTGTTTAGACAGAGAGCTGGCTAATTTACTGAGACAGCCACAGGAGATGGAGTTAGAGATATAATAGAGAGAGTTGTACACACACATATACACATACTCACACAGTATAGACAAGCTGCCAGCATTGGGTCCTGGAGTAAGGCCATTAACCTTCTGTGCTCCAGGGGGCGCTGTATCATGGCTGACCTTGTGCTTCCCAAAACAACTAGAATATGGGAAGGCACAATTTCTCTGTGCTGTAATACATATGTGACAAGCTATCCTAATTCTATTCTGTCTCAGTGTGTATACCAGTCAAAGAGTCTTTAACCTGTGTATACCAGTCTTTAACCTTTGGTATGGACACTCAATAATCAATATCTTTCGTCTCTCCCTTGTTCTCTCTCTCTCTCTCTCTCTCCTAATTTGTCCCAGCATGCCTCTGGAAGGCTGTTCTCTTCGACGGGAGGCCACTCTGCTGGGATGTTCCTCGTCTACGACCCAAAGAAATTACTCAGGAGCTTCGTGGATGGACCGGGACTCACTCTGCACCACTGACCCAAGGCTACAAAACAGGGAGGTGAGAGCTCAGTGGTTAAGGCATTGGGTAATGGACTGGAACTAGCTGCCACTAGTGGGCCCTTGAGCAAGGCTCTTAGCCCTGAGCTGTAAGTTGCTCTGGATAAGGGCGTCTGCCAAATGCCATTAATGTTTACAATTTACATTATACTTGATCACCTCAACATCGTTTATCTGTAATAAACACAGTGTCACCCAGATGAGTTTTTGCTTGCCACAGTCACCACAGGCTCGCTTATAAGGGTCAAATTTACACTTACAAAGAACAACCTTATTTATGTTTACTGCATTATCTGCTTTGAGACAATGTCCATTGTTAAAGGGTAGAAGCCCCCTCGTTTCAGAGGTGCTTCTTGACAAACAAACCAGCACCCAAACTTCAGCTCTGATTGTGTTGCAGGGAAACGAAAACAGCACTTTTGTGTTGTTGCATTGAATAAAGGCACAAACACGAGCCACGACTCTAAACAACAACAACAACAACAACATCGAGCGCTACTTTCCCATGCATCAATACTAATCTCATGCAAATCACAGTGAGGTTATTGGATTAGACGAGAACCTTGTCGTATATAATGTAACTCATGAATAATGAGAGCTAAAAATGAATGGAATTGTATTTGCTGTTATATATATATATATATATATATATATATATATATATATATATATATCTATATATATATATATTTAAAAGTCATATTTCTATAGCACATGTGGAACAAATTGATTTTGGGTGTGGTTTTATTGGGAAAATGTTTAAGGTAGTGGGGATTGTGTACTGCAGTAACAGTGTGTGTGTGTGTGTGGTATGTTGGGGGGATGGGATAAAGTAAAGGAGTTCAATTGAGTTCTATGTTCAGGTCAGATTACACCATGAGTGCACACAAAAACACGCACACACACACACACACACACACACACACACACACACAACACTTCCCCAAACACGGCAGGTGATTATGTAAATACCAGTGAGTGACATTTCTCTGGCGTGTGTTGTGTCATTTGTCTGAGCAGAGCCATCGCATAGGCACGCTGTCTGACAGGAAAGGGCCATTGTTCTCCCGCCGCGACACCTTTCATAAACGTAAGCCGATAGGCATCGACTCCGTCACACACATGCATGTGTGTATGTGCATAGGTTGAGAGGATTGTGTAAGTCAAGTTGCGGAATGAGAGTGGCATTGCAGATCTGTCGAGCGTGCCAATTAAAACATTCCAGGCTGTAGCCGCGGTGCTCGGAGACGAACCCCGGCGGGACGACGGCGTTCGCCCACCATACGCCCTTTGCGTTTCAGCCTTCTCCACCTACCGTCCCGTCGGCTTTGATTGTCTTTGCGATTCTTACTCGCGCTGGAATTCAGTCCGACGAGTCACGAGAATTTCCCCGTCCAGTGTCTCTTTATTAATCACTCAAACGCTACACCGTACTGCCGCAACGAAAGGTAAACTAAACGCACTGTAAACCGTCACACAACCGTTACACAACCTTCACACCTGATACATGACCTTTACATAACCATTACCCAACCTTCACGCAACCATCACACAACCTTCACACCTAATAGACGACCTTTACATAACCATTACCCAACCTTCATGCAACTATCGCATGGCAATTACACAACCTTCACACAACCTTTACCTAATCTTCACACAATCAGCCATTATACAATCTTCACATCTAATATGCAACCTTTACCCAGTCTTCACACAACCATTACACATCCATCACATAACCATCACACCCAACACACAACCTTTGCATAAACATCACACAACCATTACACAACCAATACACAACCTTTACTATCACATAGCCATTAGACAACCATCACACAATCAGACTACATCTAACACACTATGCTCTAGTCTACACTCACACACTGTACTTAACTCAACACACACTGTATACCCTGAACAATTATCCACTACATACATACTACTATATATTACATGGTACGCATTGCACATTCAAAAATTACACACTACGCATTACACAGTCCACATTATACACCACACATTACACAGTATACATTATAGCCTACACATTACACAGTATACATTATACACTACACACTACACATTATACCCTACACATTACACAGTACATATTATACCCTACACATTACACAGTACACATAACACAGAACAGATTATACCCTACAAAGTACACATTATACCCTACACATTACACAGTACACATTATACCCTACACAGTCCACATTATACACCACACATATACTATACATTACACGGTACACATAGCACATTACAAATGACACACTACACAGTCCACATTAAACCCTACACAGTCCACAGTCTACATTATACCCTACACATTACACAGAACACATTATACCCTACATATTAATCACTATACATTACACAGTACACATTATACCCTACACATTACACAATACACATTATACCCTACACATTACACAATACACATTATACCCTACACATTAATCACTACACATTACACATTATACCCTACACATTACACAGCACACATTACACATTATACCCTACACATTACACAGAACACATTATACCCTACACATTACACAACACACATTACATGTTATACCCTACACATTACACAGCACACATTACACATTACACATTATACCCTACACATTACACAGCACACATTACACAATACACATTATACCCTACACATTACACAGCACACATTACACATTATATCCTACACATTACACAGTACACATTATACCCTACACATTAATCACTACACATTACACATTATACACTACACAGTACACAGTAAACATTATACCCTACACATTACACAGCACACATTACACAATACACATTATACCCTACACATTACACAGTACACATTATACCCTACACATTACACAGCACACATTACACATTATACCCTACACATTACCCAGTACACATTATACCCTACACATTACACAGCACACATTACACATTATAACCTACACATTAATCACTACACATTACACATTATACACTACACATTACACATTACACACTATACCCTACACAGTACTCATTATACCCTACACATTAATCACTACACATTACACAGTACACATTATACCCTACATATTAATCACTACACATTATACACTATACTCTACACAGTACAATTAACAAGCAACAGATGAATGCTACACCTGCTTTATACAGGACACATGACTACACTCCCTTTATGACTCTCACTGCACATTAAAAATGATTTGCATATTTTAATGAATCTCAGTCCTGTACTTAGCTGTGATTTGTGGCTGTCCACAAATTTGCATCGGCATGATTTGCATTTTAAGAGCGTTTCCCTGGTATGTTCATTTCTTCCTGGATAGTTGTGTAAAAGTGATGCTAACCGATAACATGTTAAAAAATGTGCCACGCCACGCTTCTGTTCATGTGAGCTATCGAGGCGTTTTGAAATCACCTGTTTTTTTCCCTCTCTCTCTCTCTCTCTCTCTCTCTCTCTCTAAATGAATCCGATTGGTTTTTCGAGCTGTTTTGCAAGTTTGGAGCATGCTCCCTGCAACAAAATGATGCTTCTCATGCTCCTCGTCGTGGCTTTGATTTATGTCTGAGAGCTGAGTCAGCCTCGCCGCAGGCTGTTCTTACCGATACGACGGTTAGCTCGAATCCGATTGTTTTGTTTGTTTTTTTCCTCCCTCAGACTCCTGTTCTTTTGATTTGAGGACGGAAAAAAACCTTCATAAGCGTATTCTGGCGTATTCGTATTCGATTCCGAGATTTGAGTGCTTTTGGATTGTGTCATACACCAGAAGAGTGTGTGTGTGTGTGTGTGTGTGAGAGTCAGAGCCGCTGTGTTTAAACATGAAGACTCTGGATTTATTTAGGTCCTCCGAGATTTACTGCGCTCTTCCCGTCACACAGGAGTCAGACTTGGCAGCGTGATGCACTGCACGTTTCCTGCCAAAGCTAATAAAAGTGCTTGCTGGTGCACTGCGCAATCGGCTCACCTGTCTGATTGACACACCTGGCCGGGCGCCACATACCTGGCAGGTAAGAGGAGCACTCCTCAGCAGGTCTTCCCAGCGGTGCTCCTGAATGCAGGGCGAGCCTGATAATCAGCGCTCGAAACGCAGACAATGCTCGCCGCTAATCCCCGGCTAACACCTGGCTTTGACACTACAATATCGTAATTCAGCGCGATTTGTACACTCCGCAGCTGTTCAAATGTTTACTGCGTATCAAAAAAAAAAAAAATAAAGAAATCCGCCCGGGCATATAGCGCATTCGGGGGATGTGTATCACGGCCATTTGGATCCGTGATGTTCCCTCAGGTGGGATTTGTCCCGAACATTTTAAACGTCATGTCCTCGACTGCACCTTGACGCTCATTTTCTGTCTCCATCTCACCTAATTGTAGGCTTTTCAGCATACCGGTGTAACGTATTATACCCTATACAGTACTAATTATACCCTACACATTAATCACTACACATTATAATCATCTACCCTACACATTATACAGAACACATTATACACTACACAGTACACATTATACCCTACACATTAATCACTATACATTACACATTATACCACTACACATTACACATTACACACATTATACCCTACACAGTACTCATTATACCCTACACATTATACAGAACACATTATACACTACACAGTACACATTATACCCTACACATTATTCACTATACACTACACAGTACTCATTATACCCTACACATTATACAGAACACATTATACACTACACAGTACACATTATACTCATTATACCCATTACACATACACTATACAGTACTACATTATACCCTACACATTATACACATTATATACACAGTACTAATTATACCCTACACATTAATCACTAATACTACACATTATACCCTACACATTAATCACTATACACTACACAGTACACATTATACCCTACACATTACACAGTACACATTATACCCTACACATTATACACTACACAGTACTCATTATACCCTACACATTAATCACTACACATTATACCCTACACAGTACTCATTATACCCTACACATTAATCACTACACATTATACCCTACACAGTACTCATTATACCCTACACATTAATCACTACACATTATACCCTATACAGTACTCATTATACCCTACACATTAATCACTACACATTATACCCTATACAGTACTCATTATACCCTACACATTAATCACTACACATTATACCCTACACAGTACTCATTATACACTACACATTAATCACTACACATTACACAGAACACATTATACCCTACACAGTACTCATTATACCCTACACATTAATCACTACACATTATACCCTACACAGTACTCATTATACCCTACACAGAACACGACCAAGGAGACCCGACACAGGACGCATACCATAGCAGGCCACAGAGACCATACTACAGGAGACATACACAGGAAGCAACTGGAAGCACGACACAGGAGACCGACACAGGACGAAGGAGACCCGACACAGGGAACCGACCAGGAGAACAGGAGACCCGACACATGGACGCAGGAGACCCGACACAGGAAGCACGTACACATGACGACACATACACAGAATAAGGACTACACATTAAGCACGACACATAGACCCACACAGGAACACAGTATACCTACACTACACATCACCATACACAATACCCGACACATAACAAACGAACACAGTTCATACAGCCTACACA
>JACRUU010000019.1:3223454-3230954 GCA_030449085.1 Kryptopterus vitreolus | reverse complement strand
TTTTTGTTGGGGGTAAAAAGAGAAAGAGAGACCCCAGAGAGAGAGAGAGACTGGCAACTAGATAGTTAATGGTGTCATGTTACTGCACAGTGTTCATTAAAGTGCATTCAATCTCCACTGGCTCTCATTCTTCAATATATCACAGAAGGGATGTTTTCCTTCAGCAACATCACATCTGAATCGCTCATTATGGGTAAACTTATAGGCTGCTTTAATCCAATGTGTAGTGAATTGGACTATAATGCTATAAGGTGTATATATATATATATATGTGTGTGTGTGTGTGTGTGTGTGTGAATGTGTATCCACTACTTAACCTGCTGTAAGGACGTCACTGACTCGTGACTCGCTGTTGTTGCATTGTTGTCGTAGCAGGATGGTGAGATTTCCTCTAAATCGCCGAAAGAGTCGTAACGCGTAATAATGTTCTCAACACCTCGCTTTTTTGGAGCTCTGTGACCTGTCCTTGATTCAGGCCGAAATCCGGCTGGGACAGGAAGCGCAGCTCGCGTGAGCATGAAGTTCAACACCGACAGTTTCCTTTTATGTTTTTTTTAAACGTCCAGAAATGCCACAGTGTTTTCAATCTCAGGTTTAGATACAAACTGACAATCAAATTATATATAAACTTATGCAATTATATATAAACTGTTATATATCAACGTTTATAAGCAAGTAGTGTATATTAGGTATGTGAATCTACATAACTCTGCATAACCAACGACACATTATATCAAATTCAAATCCCAGCATCCCTGGGATTTGATGCTATATATATATCTATATATATATATATATATATATATATATATATATTATATATTATTTATATATATATATATATGTATATATATATATATATATATATATAATATTCGTAGGTCTATGTGGCTCAGGACATGCCTCTGCGTATTGGTGCGATATGGTGACGTATTCCCTGTGGTGCTCGAGAAATAATCTATCGAATATATTGCTCCTAAATGATGGTCACTTTCTGAAAATAATAAAAATCATTCTAAAATAAATAAATCTGCCAATATTTTTGTGGTATTTGGTGGTTGATTTGAGACTTGGCATATCAGTAAATCTAATGATGTAAAAAATGTTAATGATAAAAAAAATAGTATACACGCACACACAACTAATCATATAATATATATATGTATATATATAATATATATATATATATTAAATACATACATATACTACAACACACAATAAGTACAAACAATTTTTGGTGTCCCATGGTGACTAAATCCTAGTTCCAAAATTCCCTGTTTCTCTGCTCCACCCTAAAAAAATAAATAAATAAATAAATAAATAAATAAATAAATAACACCTACATTTTCTAAAGAACACTTGTCCCTGACTTGAGGCAAATTCGAGCAGAAATTTTCCCTAAAACGTCTTTTTTTGATGTTTTATTCGTCAGTAATCTCTCTCTCCATTTAGGAAGCCGGAGAACCCGAGCTATCTGGAGAACCTCTGAAGAACAGGTCGCGTTGCTCCTGCGCTATCTCTCCTGCTGGGACGTTTTCTTTCAGCACAGGATGGTGAGTGTTAGGTGAGGTCCCGTCACGCCGCGCTAATCAACACATTACGGCGTAATTAATTGCAGCATCCGCGACTCAGGAAGCGCTTTGGCCATTAATCACGGCGTCGGAGCACGAGCCTTGTTCATGAGCAACGAGCCACCAGTGGCCTTCTTTCTCTCGCCTTTTGTTGTTCATTCTATTCGGCCTTATCTCTCTAATCCCTGCTCATCCTCTTCCTGTCCTCTTGCTCTCCTGAAGACAGACGAGGTGTGAGGGGTGGCTTCACCGAGAGATCCGCTGGCTGGGAGATAAAACTAGGGACAGCAGAGGAAGTGAGAGGGGGGGTCTGGTTCGCCGTGGCTTTATCGGTGGATAAAATGTCACAATTTTTTTGGGGACGAAACTTGGTCAGAATTGCAATGTAACATGGGAGAAAATGTTCTCTCAGTTCTTCTCCCCAATTCTTTTTATGTTCTTCTTCTCCTCAGCAGCTGGGCACTAATGAGCATTTGGGAGCTCCATACCGGACCCCTCACTCATCACCTCACCAACTCTTGCCCTACAGATCCCTACAGATCACAGCCTCTATTAGCCCTGTCCCATCGAACCTGACTGTCAGCAGCTGCTGCCGCATTTCTAAAGAGCCCGATTAAGGACTAAAAGGTAAACTCAAGCCAAAAACAAAAAAACTGGACCCCAAGTGCAACCAAAAATTCCATCAAATTCCTTCATCTCGGTAAAGAACTGAGCTATCCCACGAACCCTGAAGGAGGGTATTGTTTCAGACATGTCAGGAGATAAAATTGAGCAGACCCCCAGAAGGAGGGGGGAGTCGGGCCTTGCATGGTACCCTTCTCAAACCGATGGCTGTTCGGTGCTCAAATGTTGTGAGGGTTGTCTTGCTCAAGAACCCAAGGGCGGCAGATTGGCCATACCGGGGCTCGAACCGGGATCTTCCCATCAGCAGCCCAGCACCATAGACCACTGAGATACACCCCCCGCCCCTCTTTGGCGTCTTTGAGTGAGTAATTCTCACCTCGGGATACACCACGTCTTCACCCCTCCATCCTGAACCCCTCGGTCATCACCTCAGTAACACTTGCCCCACACATCACAGCCTCCAATTCCCTCGTCCCATCTAACCTGAGTGTCAGCAGCTGCTGCAAGCGAGACCTAAAAGCAGAACTCTGGCCAAACCTGGACTCATGCACCCAAACATTCCATCTACTTCCTTATTGTGGCTTCCAGACACATGGTAGGACACATGGTGCTGCATGGTTGGGCCCAAACCATAGCGCCTTGATAGCACTTCTCAATGTTGTGTCGGTCCTTTGAGAATGTTTGACCTTAGACATAATACCGGTATGGAAGCAGGGGATGGGCTCACCAGGGAGACCGAGGGTCAACCTTCCCCTTCGGGCCAAGCAGCCTTTAATCCAGATGGATCTGCTCCTGGATGATGGAGATGCTTGTTGTGGAGCTCAGTGACAGGTGGCTCTTATTCCCAGCTGCTGCTTAGCGACGGCTGTCCGGGTCAAGATTCAACGGGAAATGCTTTTGCTTCGAATTTATCCCTGAAGAAGATAGCAGCTTATCAAGTTATTATTTAAAGAATGCCTTCATTGAACACGTTCGCTCAGCCACGCCCACAAAACGAGATTCGAGGTTTGTAAAAATCAATGTAAAAATATGTTCAGAACATAAAGAGAAATACAGCTAGCCACAGCCTTACGATGTCCCCCTCATAACTTAAAAAGATCGTAAGTCGGGACAAGGCTTAAAAAAAAGGAAAGCGAGACGAGTGCGGAACTTTGAAATGAAGGTATTGTACAAAAATTCAAACGCAACGCAATAACGTAAATATTTGTACACAATTTTTTGTATCGCCACTGAAAAGTCGAGCCACCGTAACGCCGGGGCTAACTGTATGTGATCTGTGAACTGTGGGTTTGATCTTCCCATGACTTCCAATCCAGAGTCCAACACCTTAACCATTCATACATTCATTCATTCATTCGTCTTCTACCGATCTTCCCTCGGGTCACGGGGAGTCTGTGTCTATCTCAGGAGTCTTAGGGCATTAAGGCAGGATACACCCTGGATGGAATGCCAACCCATCACAGGACAAACACACACACTCACACACACACACACACACACACACATTCATACACTAGGGACAATTTTCCAAGGTGCCAATCAACCTACCGTGCATGTTTATGGACCGGGAGGAAAACCCGGAGAAAAACCCCCCGAGACACGGGGAGAACATGCAAAACTCCACACACACATGGCCGAGACGGGAATCGAACCCGGACCCTGTCGGTGTGAGGCGAACGTGCTAACCACTAAACCACCGTGCCCCCTACATGATATATGATATATACATAATATTCGGCTCTCTAATGACACAATGAAGCTTTGAAAACTACTTGGAGACCAAACATTCTGCACTAAAATACCAGTTTTAATGCCGCTGGTATCATTTCGTTGTATTTATCCGCCACAGCTTAAAGGATGGTCTGTGAAAATATTGCCTGACATTAAACTGGTCTTTGGTGAAGAAAGATTGGGGACGCGCTGCTCTAAACGGATGAAAAAGTCCCCTAAATCTTTTTCTGTAACAGCACTAGAGCGTATTAACAAGGGCACGGATACTGCGTCTAAGCAGTGTTTAAATCGATAACCGTTCCCTGCCTTTATTAGTGGATTATCCTCTGGAAAAAAAAAAAAAAAAAAAAAAAACGCACATATCCATGAAACATTAGCTACCGAACCCTCGAGGCACTCCACTTCGAGTGAAACGCCAGCAGCACTGCCGGGACAATAGAGTTTGGACTTCGCCAGTGTCCCCACAGAGGCGTTTCAGTGCCAAGCGGAACACAATAAGTCTCTGGTGTAATTGTGTTATGACGCCTGTTGATTGTGCGCTTGGCCGCGCTTCAGCGTCGAGTCCATAAAGAGAGTCAAGATTAAAGCATCAATAATGCATACGCTGCACTCACATCCCTATTATCCCACTTCCATGTCATTTACAACGAAAAAAAATCGACCGTACAAAAAAAAACAACAACAACAACACGACTGCTGACCTATTGTCCTGAGGAAACAATGGGCTAGGACCCGAAAACGCGCCTCGCGCTAGCATTTACATGAAGTCCACTTCCTGACTCGGATCACTAATGACTAAAGTGATAAGGAGAAGCTTCCCAAGATAAGACCAGGAAGGAAGGCGGAGAGGAACCGGGTGCTTTTTACCTCACGTTTCTTTTTCTTTTATTATTATTATTAGTGTTCTGGTGAACACAGCAGGGAAATATGTGGAATATAATACAATACAATACAGCGTGTTCAGATGCCAAAAGTCAACACAATTCTGAAGTGTAAAAAAAATGTCCAAAAAAAAAAGGAAACGTTTTTATTTGAATTCCGTTCCAAGAATCACTTATACAGTGTGGGCACGGTGGTTTAGTGGTTAGCACGTTCGCCTCACGCCGACAGGGTCCGGGTTCGATTCCCGTCTCGGCCATGTGTGTGTGTGGAGTTTGTGCATGTTCTCCCCGTGTCTCAGGGGGTTTTTCTCCGGGTTCTCCGGTTTCCTCCCGGTCCAAAAACATGCACGGTAGGTTGATTGTCACCTTGGAAAATTGCCCCTATTGTATGAATGTGTGTGTGTGTGTGTGTGTGTGTGTGTCCTGGATGGGTTGGCATTCCATCCAGGGGTGTATCCTGCCTTAATGCCCATAGACGCCTGAGATAGACACAGACTCCCCGTGACCCGAGGGAAGATCGGATAAAGCGGTAGAAGGGTCTCTTCTCTGAAGAAGGGTCTGGTCTCTGTTTTAGTCTGATAAACAAGATAACAAATGTCTTTCTTTCTTTCTTTCGCTTTCCTATTTTTTTTATCTTTCTTTCATTTTTTGTACTTTTAAAATCTTAATTTGTTTTCTTTCTTTCATTCTTTGTTTCTCTTTCCAATTTTTTAAAAAATATTTCTTTCATGTTTTATACTTTTTAAAATCTTTCTTTCTTTCTTTCTCAACCATTCTTTCGTACATAGTTTCTTTCTTTCATTTTTCTTCTATTTTTTCTTTCTTTCTTTGTCTCTCTTTCCTATTTTTTTAAAATCTTTCTTTCATTTTTTGTAC
The DNA here is from genome assembly GCA_030449085.1 of Kryptopterus vitreolus. Taxonomy (NCBI): domain Eukaryota; kingdom Metazoa; phylum Chordata; class Actinopteri; order Siluriformes; family Siluridae; genus Kryptopterus; species Kryptopterus vitreolus. The sequence continues at coordinate 3,225,271 of JACRUU010000019.1, read as the reverse complement.
TTTTTAAAATCTTTCTTTCTTTCTTTCTCAACCATTCTTTGATACATTTTTTCCTTCTTTCATTTTCTTCTATTTCTTTTCTTCTATATTCATTCATATTTTCTTTCTATCATTTTTCTTCTATTTCTTTCTTTCTTTCTTTCTTTCTTTTTTTTTGTTTTTTCTTAATAGTTTTTTTCTTTCTTCCTTTCTTTCTTCCTTTTTTTTTTTAAATCTTTTTTAAGTTTTTTCTTTAATTTTCTTTCTTTCTTTCTTAATTTTCCTTTCTTTATTTTATTTTACAAAAATCTTTGTTTCATTTTTTTGCGTTTTAAAATCTTTCTTTCTTTCTTTCTCAACCATCTTCATACATATTTTCTTTCTTCATTTTTCTTCTATTTTTTCTTTCTTTGTTTCTCTTTCCTATTTTTTAAAATCTTTCTTTCATTTTTTGTACTTTTTAAAATCTTTCTTTCTTTCGTGGTCTTTCTTTTTCTTTCTTTCTTTCTTTCTTTCTTTCTTTCTTTCTTTCTTTCTTTCTTTCTTTCTCAACCATTCTTTCATACATTTTTTCCTTCTTTCATTTTCTTCTATTTCTTTTCTTCTATATTCATTCATATTTTCTTTCTATCATTTTTCTTCTATTTTTTTCTTTCTTTCTTTCGTTCTGTTTGCTTTTTCTTTTTCTTTTTTCTTCTATTTTTTTCTTTCTTTCTTTCTCTTTCCTATTTTTATCTTTTTTCTTTTTTATTTAAAAATCTTTTCTTATTTCTTTGTTTCTTCTTTCTTTCTGTCTTTGCTGAGATTGTGAAATGGCGACATCCCAGAACTGCACCCAAAGCGGACGTTATGGCTTTGAGAAAATGTGTCCGTATATCCGAATCACACTTATCTCCATCCTGCATTCGGCTCTCAGAGAGACCAGACGTCACGGAGCACCGAGTCCCCGGATGTCCCCCGATGGCCACTACTGCCTCGCCTCCGACACTGACGCTGCCGCCTGCCTTTGTTCCTGATTGGATTTCATCACATGTTTAGAAGCGAGAAGGAAGGGGAGGATGTCAGAGACAATAAGATAGAACTGGAGTGAGGGAAGTACCATCAAGAGTAAAATGAAGAGAGAGAGAAAAAAAAGGGGACGCTATAAATATCTTGTTCACTTCAGGGGCGAGCGACGGCACAGGCATTGGAGAGGTGATGACGGGTGTTAGGTTTCCAGCGAGGATGTCTTTTATCAACAGGTGTGAGGATGAGAATGAGGAGATATGAGGAGAGATAATAGATTTGCTATGAGCCGTACTCCAGCTGACAGATGAGAGAGAGAGAGAGAGAGAGAGAGAGAGAGAGAGAGAGAGAGAATATTTATTTATTTATTTATACCTTTTATGAGAAAAGTGTTTCATTTAAAGGAACTACAGATAAATACTGGGACTGTCAATTGATTAATTGCAATTAATCGTACACAATTGCCAAAGTTAAGATCTATCTATCTATCTATCTATCTATCTATCTATCACATCTATCTACTCTCTCTGTCCTGTCTGTCTGTCTGTCTGTCTATCTGTTCTGTCTATCTATGGTCTTATCTATCTATATATCTACTATCTACGGTCTGTCTATACTATCTATCTCTCTGTCTGGTCTATCTCTTATCTGATCTATCTATCTATCTCTATCTATCTATCTATCTATTATCTATCTATCTATCTATCTGTCTGTCTATTCTATCTATCTGCGGTCGGTCTAAGTCGGTCTATCTATCTATCTATCTATCTATCGATCTATCGATCTATCTATACTATATATCTAATCTATCTGCCTGTCTTTGTCTGTTTCTA